>CAMOHE010056562.1:0-40405 GCA_946598075.1 Artocarpus hirsutus
TTACAATCAGTGAGAGATTTGAGGAGGTTGTAGTACAATAAGTCAAGGCATGTAAGATCTTAACTTGTTCTTTTATTTTAGACTGTGGTTGTATAGTAATATTGTCAGTACTACATGTGTGTGCACAATATGTGGGCCAGTGGGACCCATACTCGTTCCACCTTATATTTAAATATTTTTAATGCTCTTTTATTTGCTTAATTATCATGATGGTTTATTTTATTTCCTTAATTTATTCTATTCGAACGATTTTAAAATTATCTCATTTTTATTTATAAATTTAATTCTAAAACCATGTTTTTAACTAAATCTTTACTTAATTAACTTAATTAAACCACCACGTCACCTCCCGTACTCCGGGGCGTAACAAGAAAGGAAAAAAAAAATTGTCCTGCAGTACAATTATTGATAAGGAACAAAAAAAAGTTTCCTCTAATACAAGTTATACTGGCTAATTTGGAGTAGTTCTACTAGAGTTTACTTTAACTACTTGGACACAATGCCGGGGAAAATTTACTTAAAGTTCTTATTAGTTAGAGTTAACATGGATGGACATATCACCTAATTTCAGTTGTTTACTGGACCAGTGTACTTAGTAAATTAACATGATAATTTAGGTTTACTGAGAACCATTTGAAAGTTAAAAATAGCCATCAATGGTTGGATAACACTTAAATTTTTGGCAACATGTTCCTCTAATACGGGATTCAATCATCACCCTCTTAAACTCAAGCCTCACTCCATCCTATTCCACATTGTTTGATTTAGTAGTCATTGACAACTTTTTTTTTTTTTTTTGCATTGTATTTTTTTATAGGAATTTTGAGTTGTATCAATAACATAGATTTGTTCCTTTTTTTTTTTAAGGTATCCATCACCATTGATGCCAAGGGTAATTCTAATGGAAAATGTGAAGTGGAGCCTCTAAACGAATGGAACAAGTGTGCAGACTTCCCAGTTGTAAATCCGACATTTTCAGGCCTCAAGAACACTTGGGCATATGCAGCGGCTTCTTCTGGCTCTCGACCTGCGCTACCCCATTTCCCATTTAACACGGTGGCGAAGCTAAACGTGTCAAACAAGTCTGTCCGCACATGGTCCGTTGGTCGTCAAAGATTCATCGGAGAGCTATTTTTGTTCCCAAAGGGGTTGAAGAAGACGATGGCTACCTTCTTCTCGTTGAGGTAGACAATATTATGGAATTTGGCATATTGTATAGCAATTTATATGTTGGTATGTCATGTTGAGCAAGATTTGTTGTTTGCTTGTTATAAATTATAATATGGTCTTATGGTTTTGACTTGCTATGCAGTATGCAGTTTCGGTGCAAAGATGTTATCTTGTCATTTGGATCCCAAAAGGATTGGGGAAACTGATGCACTTGTTGCGAGACTTGATGTCCCTAGGCACCTCAACTTCCCTCTTGGCTTTCATGGGTTCTGGCTAGTGCCCAATAATTCTAACCAGAGTCGAGAGAGACAGAGAGTTGAAACCCACGTGTGTAAATATGTCGTACATATTCCGATATTGTTATAAAAACTAAGGAAATATAATGGTAAAGTAAAGAGAAATTTGAGAGAGATAAGCTAGAGAGATAAATTTTTATTAATTTCTTAATTCCAGTATCATAAAGTGAATTATAGAATGGCTATTTATAGGAAAATTTCAGCCACCATTTCAATAGTTAACAGCCACCGTTTTTATAGTATAGCCACCATTGTTACAGTAAATTAACTAATTCTATGATTGTATTCACATTATATTTTAACTATTAGTAGATAGACATAATTGATATTTTCACAACATTTCTCCTTGGATATCCACCGTTTATGATGCC
This sequence comes from Artocarpus hirsutus, assembly GCA_946598075.1. Taxonomy (NCBI): domain Eukaryota; kingdom Viridiplantae; phylum Streptophyta; class Magnoliopsida; order Rosales; family Moraceae; genus Artocarpus; species Artocarpus hirsutus. The sequence goes on from CAMOHE010056562.1 coordinate 1,838, forward strand.
TCATTAAAATCCTTAGCTAGGAAAAACCCATTGGGATAAAAATCTTAACGAAAGGAAAAAGAGTACATTATTCTTATAAAGATGTTCCATAATGCCTCGTTAAAAACCCTACTAAGAAAACCTTATGGGACAAAACCATAGCAAGTAAAAAAGAGTACAACTAATGTAGACTCCCCCTTAAGTTGACATTACTTGTTCTTTATAAATCTTTCAAATGACACATCCGATATTGTGTACATATCATCTAAAGGTTGATATGAGAAGTGCCTTCGTGAAAAGATCTACAGCATTGTCACTTGAGCGAGTATATTAAACATCAATATTTTTATTCTTTTCAAGCTCTTAAGTGAATGAAAAGAATTTTGGAGGTATGTATTTTTTTCTGTCACTCTTGATGTATCCTTTTTTATCTAAGTGACATATGTGTTATTGTCTTCAAACAATATTGTTGGATCCTTATTGAGTGGTAATCTACAAATGGCTTGGATATGTTGAGTCATGGACCTCAACCACACACATCTGAACTCGCTTCATGAAGTACGATAACTTTAGCATGATTTGACGAAGTAGCAACTAGTGTTTACTTTTGTAAATACCAAGAAATTGCAGTATCTCCACTTGTGAATGCATATCCATCATAAGATCTAACTTTATATGGATGTGACAAATAACCTACATCTGCATATCTAATTAGTTCTTATTTTGATCCTTTGCAATAAAATAAACCCAAGTCAATTGTTCCTCAAAGATAATAAAATATATGCTTAATTCCATTCCAATGTCTTCATGTAGAAGCTAAGCTAAATCTTGCTAATAAGTTAACAGCAAAAGTAATATTTAATCTTGTGTAATTAGCAAGATACATAAAAACTCTAATTGCACTTAGGTATGGTACTTCAGGACCAAAAACCTTTTCATTATCTTTACAAGAACAAGATGAATCCTTTTCTATATTAAGTGATCTGTTTACTATTGGGGTACTTAAAAGACTCACTTTGTCCATAATAAAGTGTTTTAAGACCTCTTTGGTATAATTTGATTGATGTAAAAGTATTCCACTTTGTAAATGCTAAATCTATAAACCAAGACAATACTTGGTTTTTTCAAGATTTTTCATTTCAAATTCTTCCTTTAAGCATGTCATTGTCTCAAGAATTTCTTAAGTCCCAATGATGTATAAATCATTAATATAGACAGCAATAATCACATATTCCGATGTTGTTTTAATAAAAACACATAGGCATGTAGGATTATTTTCATATCATTTCTTTAATAAATATTCACTTAGATGATTTTACCACATGCATCCGGATTAATACATCGAAAAATTACAAGTAAATATAACATAATTTTATACTTACTAATTAGTTGTCACCAAGATCTTTGTCAACAAAATCATCAGTAAAATCTGAAGCATTAAGGTGTGTTGAATCATCTATAGGATCTAAATGTTCAACAAAATTTATTTCTTTTTCTTTTCCTACTAGGAATGCCTTGTAAAGCTTACACAAATGCTCTGGTGTTTAATAAACTAGGGATCAATGCCCTTTAATACCACACTATGACATGAATCTTCAGGATTCTCGAGAGAATTTTCATAAACATTTTTCCTTTTATCATGTCTTCCTTCATGATGCTTCTTTTAGATTGTGTGGTTTTGTGCGAGGTAAAAACTACCTTGACCGCGTTCCCAACCACAGCCATAACTACGTCCGCGACCGTGATTATGTCCTCTTCTTAAATTTTCAATGCTTGCAACATTTGTTTCTAGAAAGTTGCCAAACCTATAGGACAAGACTGATGATTTTTTATCAAACACTTATTATTTTTTCTCTGCTACCAAAAAATAAGAAATTAACTCAAAATATTTCTTAAAACCACACAAACGATATTGTAGCTGTAAGGTTATATGGGATGCATGACATGTGAAGTAAGTCTTTTCTAACATTTTCTCATCAACAATTTTCTCCTCACAAAACTATAATTGTGAAACTATTATGAGCATAACAGAATTACAATCACTGACTTTTTTAAGGTCTTGAAATTGTAGAGCGTTCCATTCATCATTGGTTGTAGGAAATATAAATTCCTTTTGATGTTCAAATCTTTCTTTAAAATCCTTCCATAATGCACTTGAATCTTTTACCATGAAATATTTGCATTTTAAACCTTCATCAAGGTGTCTGTGAAAGAAAATCATCGTTTTTGTCTTATCTTGCGATGATGTGGTGTTGCCTTCTTTGATTATCCCCGAAAGAACCATCGACTCAAGATGCATTTCTACATCAAGAATCCAAGGCATATTATTCTTTCCCGTGATATCCAATGCAATGAACTCAAGCTTTGCAAGGTTTGATATAGTAATAACTATAAGAAATGACTTTATTTATTCAACCATAAATAGTACAAACATTATATGTTATTGAGGTAAATAGCAATCATTAAATGAGAAATAACTATAAACATTATTGCTATAATCAAAAGTTGAAATTCAACTAGAGACAAATCGAAAATGAGAAAAATAATAATTTGAATTATGACAACATTAACAAGGAATATTACAACTGTGTTGAACATTTTGTAAAATTTCTAACTGTTGAAGAGATAAGACATTAAAGAGGATGAGAAATTATGTATAAGAGTTAAGAATTTACCAATTTATAGAACAAAAACTAGCCATTATTTAGTCATGTATTACAGTTGGAATAGTGTTATGATATAAAGACGACACTACCCTTGATTAGTATTTTAAGAAAAATACAAAACTGTATATAGTAACAGTAATATATAAACAAATACATAAACAATAATCAGCTATAAAATTTAAAATAAATAATAAAGAGTTAAGAAATATATACATATATATGTGCATGAATAATAATATGAACACGTCAATCTACTAGGTAAATCTTTTGAAAGATGTATATGCAGAATATGTATAATAGACACTATAGTCTACTAGGTAAACCTTTCGAATGATGTATATGCATAATATTCTTGAGAAATGGCAATAATCATTTTTGTAATCACACCATACTTATAATTAGACGACAGAGCCTCTTATAGAGATGACAGTATACAAATATAGAAATAAGGGAAAGAAATGATATATCTTTGCCTTTGCCTACTAAGAGTAGAGACTTGAGTTAAAACTAGAGTGTTCGTGTTGATAACGTGTTATAAAAACTAAAAAAATATAATGGAAAAATAATAAAACTGAAAGAAAAATTTTGAAGAAATAAACTCTTATTAATTTCTTAATTCAAGTGTTATGAAGTGAATTATGGAATGACTATTTATAGGAAAAATTCAACCACTATTTCAATAATATAGCCACCATTGCTACAATAAATTAACTAATTCAATGATTATATTCACATTGTATTTTAATTGTTAGTGGACAGATTCAATTGACATTTTCACAACATATATAAATTTGTCTGTCTTATTGATTTTTTCTTTTTTTTTGATGTTCTTCTAATAGTAAATACGCATAAATTTTCAAGAAGAATCTGAAATAAAAGAAAAAGTTTTTTTCACCTGCCACCAACCTCATGTGGTGAATTTGAACCATATTATCGCGGCGTGATGGAATTCTAAACATAGGCGATTAAGGCAGCTCAAGCATTCCATGTTATTTCTATTATTCTTTGGTTGCATTTTATAGTGTACACGACTAGATATGCAACAATGGGCCGGAGCCCGTAGGCCGACCCGAGACCATCATGCTATAATGATGGGCCGAGCCGGCACAACCCGATACTATTCACAGCCTGGCCCGGCCCATAAATATTAGTAAGCTGGACTAAGCCAATATATATCGACCCATAGGTCGGCCAGACACGGCCTATCGAAAATCATGGGGCAAGCCAGACTGGACCTAGGCCTGCCCGACCCGTCTAAGCCCAAAATAGGCCGGCCCGTCTAAGTCCACAATAGGCAATATTTTTATGTTTTTTTGTTTTTAATAATTTTGTAAACATCTTATGTATAATTATCATGATTATACTCTTTGTTCCTTATTAAGGTTTTGTCTTACTGAGTTTTTCTTAAAAAATATTTTAATGAGACAATCGTAAATAAAATATCTTTTTTTATACTTCCTTTGACTATTCAAACTTTTATATTTGCTAACTTGTTTAAAAATTTAAAAATTAAAAATAAAAAATAAAAATTACATATTTAAATGACCTGGCCCATTTAAGGTCCACGACACGACCCAACACGGCCCATGTAAAATTAGCCCGTGAGCTAAACCGGGCTAAGGTAATTTTAATATAGACCAGCCTGGCCCACAAAATTGATGGGCCTGCCTAACCTGGGGCTCGCTTGGGCCTAAGGAAAATGGGCCAGGCCGACCCGTTCTTGCATCACTATACTGGACAGGACATCTTGTTCAAGCAAACGCTAGACAGTCGTTCAATCACGATATTCATGTAAATATGTCCTCCGGACTCGGTCTGTGTTTGGTAAGACGCAAAGAAAATAGAAAGGAAAGAGGACATCTAGTTCAAATCCTTTCCACTCTTAAGTGGTCTCCAGGACTGCACAAAGAGGCCAAAGGGATGAAAAGAAATAATAATAATAAAGAAAGACACGTATATAATTGTAACGCCCCTAAGTGGGGGTTAATAGCTTTTATTAAATAAAATGAAGATTAGAAAATAAATATAAATCATCAAAGTAATTTGCCCGAGACTTCAATAAAAACTCTCAAATTAAAATAAAAACATAAACAAATAAATAAACCACAGTTTAATGTAGCACCTTAAATTTTAATAATATACAACTGTCATCATCATCATTTCAACCCTCAACAAATCTTAATACAGTCACAGAAAGTAACAATAGATGCTTACATTATCATGGAGATCATTCTTTGCATTCAAAGCCATCCCAACATAATATAGCTACCTAGCTTCTCCAACTATTTTTCTTATAGCCACCTCACACTTAATGAGTCCTAAAAAGATGAACATATCAAGGAATGAGCAACAACATGCTCAATAGGAAAAACCATTACACATCTTAAGGTTTTATTCATTACCATATTAAAACTGCATGGTTAATTAATTTACATCATATACCAGATTATGAGGTTTATTATGATCATATCTCATGGATACCATAGTTAACCATTACCAAGTTTCACACTTATACATATATACAAATATTACAATTCATCATTATTCTCAGGTATCCACATTAAATAAAGTAACACTCCACTTATCGAAACCCAAATGGACGAGCTTGGCCACCCTCCAAACATTCCGAGGGTATTCCGGTGAGGGGAGGTCAAGCCCTAAGTCCTCACCAAGTCGAATCCTGTACAATGCATTCTGGGACTTTCGACCCAAGAAAGCGTCATCACCTTCCCCCTATTTTACCTTTTAGGGAATTTGTGCCCAAGGACGTAACAGCTACACTCTTCACGTTTCACAATTTCCTCAATATTTAATCATCATTTAAAGAGTCAATCTTCTTAACCATGCTTCTCAACTTATAACAACATATGTTAATTCATTATGTTTCTCGCTAATCAATACAAAGCGAATTCATGTCATAGTTTCATATATAATTCTCATATAATAGCAGTTTAACATAGATACATATATCTTGTGGTAAACAATCAATTTAAATTCTATAAAAACCTCACAAAAGATAAGTAATAGAATCCCTACCTTTCAAACTTCTCAACAATCTTTTAATTTCTGAATTTAATTAACGTAAGCTCCACACACCCTTGATCCTAAGGTGTGCATAAGGACAATTAAAACTAAAACACAACATGTAACCACATCCATAAATAAATTAAGTGTAAATCTATAGATTTCAGTCTCTAATAAGATTCATAAATCACTTAGGATGGTTTTTGAAAAGGTTGCAAGACAATCAAGGATTAAAAGGTAAACAAAGTTGGGTTCACTATCTACAATTAACACATGGGTTATTAGGTGGTTTACTTAAGGTAGACGGATGGTATCCTGTCACTGATAAATTTACTAATTTCCAACCCGAGAATTGAAAAATTCATAGAAAATAAAATATAACTCCGATTTAGGCTCATGATTGCTCGTTGGAAAGCTTATGATGTCTACTTTTAAAATATGTAAACCAATTACAAAATTCATTTTTATCTAATCCCAAAATTTCAAGAAAGTGCTACTGTCCATAGAAATAATACAAGGTTTATGAAATGTTAAATTTTTCTTAAACCCAAAACATATTATTCTCATTTAAAATTCTAAAACCATTCCAAAATAGGCAACATACATTCTATAATTATAATAAATATATTCTTATGAGTTTTATACCAAAATCATCATCAAACTATATCTCTAGCTTTTCTTGCAAATAATGAAGAAAACATGCATTAAATATGAAGAAAATACATACTAAAGCCAAGTTTGAATTAAAGAAAACCTACCTCAAAATTCTTTTGAAAAACACCAAAGTTCGGATTAAAAATCAAGCATGTGTTGACTCCAAAACGGCTTCAAACGTGGCTGAAAATTATAGTTGTCGTGGTTGCAAAGAGAGCTTTATGCATTGTGTCTTCAGTTGGAAATTGAAATGAGAAATGAGAGAATGAGAAACTAAAAAAGAGAGTGGTGATGGTTGAATAAATAGGCATCAAAATAATTGAAGAGCGGGAGAGAATTAAATGAACATTAAAAGAAAATATTATCATGTCTCCCATGGAGACTTTTAGCAAATAATGTTAACATAATTTAGGAGACAAATAGGATAAGTTGTAGAAGAAGATGAAGGAAACATTAAAAAAATGGTTGAGAAAACATATCAATGTTTCCTGATAGTTGAGGTGAATTAATTATATGTCTCCAAGTAGTTGAGGCTACTTAATTAAGCATTAATGTAGCGAGACAAGATTGGTAGAAGTGAGTGATAGGTAAATTTAAAATATGTACTACGAAAACTTAATAAAAATACTAAAGTGACATTTTATTTATATGATTTTACAAAAATCATACCCGTTAAAATAACGGGTGTTTCAATAACCTAGATGAGTGAAAAAGAGAGGATGGGAAAGACATTTCTCTTCATCATGTGTTTGGTATGAACTCTAACATCTCCATATTGGAGAGAGTAAAATTGAAGTTCTTTAAGGATAAAGTATCCCTCAACCAATCCATTCTGTCCTCTTTTCTCTTCATAAAACAACAGTTTTAAAATCTTTTTCTCTAATTCTCTCGTCTCTCTCCCTCCTTCCACTATTCCCTCCTATCAAAACCAGCGCTTGGTTGTGACCAAATCTTATCATACAGGCTCCAATAAATTTCCACAACTTTAATGGCAGCATTTTTCCTGGGTGCAACTAGGAGAGACACAATGATGCTAGAAACCATGTTTACAAAAATTTCATGTCAGAGCAAGTGTGATAGATCAATCTACATCCTGAATTATTGGATGTGACAAAAAGAAATTTAAGAGATGTAAGCTTACAAGCGCCACAAGGCAAGAGTAGTTCACTAAAAATATCTCTATTCACCAAAAACATATTGATTACCAAGAAAAACATTTTTCCACGCCAAAAAAAAAATCAAGTTTTCACCTCTGCATGTGCTGTTATATCATCTAAAGAATCTGATTACTACGGAAATCATATTGCAGTACCATATAAAGAAATGCAGGTTATTGATCAGGACATCCAGAACCTGGGACGCACCAATTGGCGATCAGCAGCAGAACCTTGGCTGGCTAGCTTTTGAATACGCATGGAGAATTCTTCAGCCTGATAAGGCTGAGTTAGTATTCTAGCGAGGGACATAGATGACAGAACTATAGATGTACATCTTCAAGATCAGATCACCCAACGCAAAACATGCCTCTTAAAAGAGAGAGAGGGAGAGAGAGGGATAGAGACACACACACGCACGCACAAAGAGGACCGTGTTAAAGAACTTGGCTTTGGCTAAATGAGGAAGGTCAGTGTTCAAAAGCAGTAAATAGTTATTGATCCCCATAAGGAATAGGAAAAAAAAAAGGGAGCAACATCAACACACTAACCTTTTCATCAATCCACATCAACGAACTTAGCTGATTGTTTAAGATTTTGACAACGGCATCTAGCGGAGTCATCGTGTCATTTGCATCAAGCTCTCCACCCTAAACAAAATTAAAAGGTTAAATATGATCTTTGACAGTTCTCTAAAGCAACTTTATCAAAAGTGAGCAATATGAAAATGAAAAAAAGCATTACCTGGCTGGCATTTAGGGTCTGAATAATTGACTTTATCTGCTCTGTCATCTGCTCCATTTCCCTCTCTATAAACTCGGCCTGCTCATACCTGCAACCAAAATGAAAACCAACAATCAAAAAATAAGATAGATAATGATAATACATGATGATCGTGAGCTCACAAGCACATTAGATTAAGCTAATTGATATGATTTCAAATACAATGAAACAAAATTAAACCCAGCACTGACATAGCATCTCTAGTTGAGGCAGCTTCATCGTCAAGAAGTAATCCACGTTCATCCTTGTAAATACGATTGGCTTCTCCTTCCATGCTTTGCAAAGCCTTATCAACCTAAGAACATAAAACCAAGTGAAGGTAATTTAAACGCCAAAGGCAAAAGGCTTGTAGTTACTCCTCTGTGATATTGTTTACACTTTGTGATCTACAGCCAGATGAACATTGAAGTCCTCCTAAGTTCTGATTTTGCGCTTTTATATTAACGTGCTCCAAAGTAAATTCAGACCTTGCTCTTGTTTTCCATGTGTTCCAGAGTATACAATAATTGAAATAACAAAAACTACCTCCTGTTGATGTGTCTCAATTAACTCCAGCTGCCGCTCCAAATTGGCTTGGGTCTCGACCACTTTTGCTACCTCAATCTATATCGAAGTTCAAATATTAGGCGAAACAATAAGAAGATGGCTGGCTGAGAACAATGCCAATAGAACAATCAACAATTTGATCAACAAAAGCAGTGCCAAGGAGAAATCAATGTAAAAGCAAATCATGGAATTAGTTTGCTTTTTTTGCGGTAAACAACGAACAAAAATTCATGCTCCAATGTAAAAAAAAAAAAAAATTGATCACAAACCACAATCAGAAAATAGTCCTTGATAGATACATTTAAAATTCATATATTATTTGACAGAGCTAATGCCTCTCATATCAATTGCTATTCGGAATGTTTAAATTAGAAAAAAGGTTACCTCAAGCCCGAGAAGAACATCACGATTATGTAATATCCTCCTGTCCCACTCGGCTATTGCATTAGCCTGCTTCCGAAATTTCCCAGTACGTTCTTGCAGCTCAGCATTCCACTCCTTAATGATCTTTTAAAAGAACAAAACAAAACAAAAGTTTCAAATGCTTGAAGATACTGAAAGGCATCCAACAACTGAACAGGGTAAACTTTAAGTAAAGATCGAAACTAATAAAAGGGAGTGAAACTTTAAGTAAAGATATATTGTTATGGGCACTATTTTCTCTATCTTTTTCCTCTTCAATTTTGAAGTACCAGTTCAAAGAGAACCCCTTTCTTTGATTTCTAAGAGATGGTGTTCATAGCGTTCATTTGAAAATACAAAAAACATATTCTCCCAGAAGGGACATGCTGGTGGCAATGAAGTAAAACTTGATTATCAGGAAATAAGTCAAAATATTCCCTTAATGAAAAAATAAGGGGAGGGGGGCGCAAAAGAAATATTAGTGCATCCACATGATAGCATAGTCCTAGAAAGCTTTCACATAAACCAGAAATGATAACTCAAAAGAAAGAAGACTGCAAGACGCAACATGGAAATTACCTCTTCAACAGTTTTCCCTGTGATCTCAGAAGGTAATTTGGGTGTCGTAAATACTGCAGTGCTAGCACTTGAAGTTGTCCTAAAAAAGAACCAAAGCAAGAACAAGCGAAAGTGAGTTCCTAGGTATTGAACATGGTATGGACATATGCTAGTTTAAGCTTTGAACTTGGTTCTATCTTAGGTAACATATATAAATAATATCAAATTCTACCTTATTAAAGAACATTAGCCGGTACACCAGTTAGATATTTCCTTTCAAAATTCTATTAATTGAACTAGGACTAACAACAGCCAATGGCATTTTAGAAAAGTGGAATGATTTATTTGTTAATGAAAATAAGAATTAGTTACAAAGGCCTTCAATATTCAAGTTAATTGCACATCTGTCTAAGTGAAATTCCCAATGACAACAATAACAAATAAATAGCAAGAAATGATGACGCATAAAGGAAAGTTGGAAAGGAAGCTTAATGCATTGAAATAGTAACAAGTGATGATGCATAAAGGAAAAGTGCAATGGAAGCTTAATGCAACGAAAAGCTTTTCATGGATATAGATAAGAGAAATTTACTTTCATTGAAAAGCTTTTAATAGATTTAGATAAAAGAAATTTACTTTAAAACAAAACTAATATATTACAAATGCCCAAAAAGGTCGAATGTGTTGGTCACAAGGATAAAGTATACCAACCCACTGCTCGATGCTACAACCAGAGATGACGAAGTCTGAGTTGCAGTAGTGCTGGAACTGGATGCCATTACTGCTGCAGACGTTGAAGCAGAGACACCTACAAAATCCATTCGCATAAATAATAGACATGAAACCTTAAACAACGAGATCGTGGCCCTCAAGCAGCAGCATATGACCAGAATTGAGACATTTTTAAGAACTTAAAAACGTCTTTAAAGAATAAGTGAAATGCACACACAAATACACAATAAAACAGCAAGCATGGGTTATAGTAAGAGAGTAAGAGCATAACTATTTTCATTTTCATTTTCTATTATTTGGTGTGGCAAGATTGAAAACACCTCAGTCTCAGTGAGTTAGTACAATCCAGAGAAATCCAAATAAAAAGTTAAATCTCCAATGAATATCTGAAATTCCACAATTGCACTGCTCAAGTTACAAGATACTCATAATCTTGCGCAAGTTCAACTACAAACCATCAACATTAACACAACACAACAGCAACAACATCTTTGCAGCACCTTCCATGGCATATACTCACACCCAATTAGCCAAAAATGACAGAGAACTCAAAACTAGTAAACTTACCAATGGTGGACAAGGCAGTGGTTGATAGTGCTTGTGTGGATGCAGCAGGTGTAGGTGTAGCTGTCTGGGTGGTCGACAACGAAAAGCTCAGAGAAGAACTGGCAGTGGCGGAAGAAGCAGGTTTGCTAGCAACATTAAAACCAGTCAACGACGGAGTGGCGGAGGAGGAAGCAGCCGCCACTGTAGAAGCAGCAGCAGCAGCAGCAGCAGCAGTAGTTCCAGACAAAGAGCCAAACGCTGGCAATGAGAAAAAAGGCTGGGTCGTTGTTGTTGCGCCGCTTGAGGCTGGAGTTGAAGAAGCGCTTGTCGTCGTCGTAACGGTTGAAAACATCGGCGCAGCGGATGTTGTTGAGAACGACAACGTCGGCTTTGCTGCGGAGGAAACCGTGGAGCTGGTCGAGCCGGCTGCTGCATTGATGGAATTCGACAGAAACGAAGGCTGAGAAGCCGATGTTCCGAGAGAGACACCCGAAAAAGTGCCTGATGTGACAACAGAAGGCGATGAGGAAATGAAAGTTGTTCCAAATGCCGAAGTAGAAGTGAACGAAAATCCAAATCCCGAAGAAGACGCGGAAAAAGAGGAAGAACTGGTCGTTGATAGGTTTGGGAATGCAGGGGTTGCTGAAGCCAAAGATGCAGACAATGGTGGTGATGATGAGCCACAAGAAAATGCAGATGAAAGAGTCGACGACGACGACGACGACGACGACAAAGACGACGAAGAAGAAGTCCCAAACAAAGACGAAGCAGAGCTCGCCGCGGTCGAAGGTGTCCCAAACAGGGATGAGCTTGTACTTGTTCCGGAAAACGATGCTCCAAACAAAGATGAACCCGTACCTGAAGCCGAAATCGGCGCTGTTCCAAACAAAGGAGAACTCGAAGAAGCTGGAGCCGCGGAAGTCGAGCCGAAAAATGAGGGAGCGGGCGCCGGTGACGCGGCGGTGGGGGCAGCGGAGGAGCCGAAGGAGAAAGGCGTCGCGGAAGAAGAGGAGGAGGAGGGAGCGGAGGATAAGAAGCCGAAAGAGGGAAAGGCGGCGCGGCGGAGGAGGAGGAGGAGGGAGCGGAGGATAAGAAGCCGAAAGAGGGCGCGGCGGAGGCGGCGGAGCTAGGGTTTGAGGAGGAGGAGGAGGAGGAGGAGGAAGTGTTGAAGGGGAAGGAAAAGGAGGGAGTGGCGGTAGGGTTCGAGGAGGAGGAGAGAGGAGAGGATCCGAAGGAGAAACCGGAGGAGGATCCGAATGAGAATTGGGCGGGCGATGAGGAAGAAGACGACGGTGTAGGGTTGGAGAATGAGAAGGCGGAGGAGGATTGACCCGCCGCCGACGAGGATCCGAACGAGAAGCCCGACATTTTTTGTATATCTCTCTATTGTTCTTGTTTCTCTCTATAAAACCTTCCCGGTCTGTATCCGGTGTGTGTTTGATTGGGGGTTTTAGAAATGGGTTTTGAAACGGAGGGATTGGCCGGTCGGAATCTTTTTCCCCTTTTGTTTTTCGCTTTCCCTCCCAAAAGTTTTTGTAGCGGTGGCGTAAAATTTAAGCGATAAGACGTTATTTTAAACCGTCATATTGAATTTAAGAATTTTGAGAATTATAACACTCGATAAATTAACAATTTTTAAACTATTAGCTTGAATCCTTTTTTTAAACAGTCTAATAAAGATGGTAAATTATGAGTTTTTGCATTTCAAGACAATTAATAAGATTCACGGTGATTAACTAATTAAAAAATAAAAAAGTGATCAAATTCCACCACAATTAAAAAAATTATGTTGGCATAGTCGTTTTTCATTTTTTTGGACACTCGAACTAGCTCGAGTGGGAATTTATCAAAAATAAATAAATTACACCCAATCGTACCTTAATTTTATTTTTTAAATGAATGTTTAATTTTATTTCACATTTTCTTGTTTGAAATCGAATGACTAGATTTCAATCCCAGAAGAAAAAACAAAAAGGTTCTCGTTGACCTATTTGTAGATCGAGTCTATTTGTTTTGAGTATCCTTTGAATTCAATAGACTCAAATTTAGATTTAAATATCAAAAATCTTTTAGACATGTATTTGTTTCCCCTACAATCGTTTTTTAAGATCCTATGATTGCAAGAATTCCATGTTGTTTCTAATGTTAATGATCCTAAAAATTATACAGTATAGATCTTAATTTATTCGTCTCTACACTAGAAACATAATGAAAAAAGAATCATTTTAATTAGATATCAAATGAAGAAGTTATGATTTTTTTTATTCAAATATAAGAGAAAGAATTTTAACTTTTATTATAGAAAAAATATCTAGTATCAAGAGTTCAAGGAGTCAAAACTTTGAAAATTTAGATTCTTGATGCTCATTTGATTCAGATTTTGAGGGAAACAAACACATATCCAAAAAAATTTTTATACTTAAATCTAAATTTAAGTTCATTGAGTCAAAAGAGAACCCAACCAAATGCACTCTAGATATCTTCGTTTCCATGTACTGCCATTTTATCTAGTTGTCTTTTCATATCGTAACAAAGTTTAAACTTCACAAGGGACGAAATTTGCAGAATGCATCTTCTCATTCCCACATTATTGTGGTTTCTTATGACTTTTGTAGCTTCTTGCGGTTTTATGATATGAATGGAATGATTGGGAACTATGATTAAAATTAATGTTTGGAATCAATTGTGGTTAAAAATATGTTGGCATATAAAAGCTTTAAATTTTAAAAACTTTTTGTTTTAAACTATAACATATAAAAACTTTTCACTAGGACCAATTAATCAACTGGTTTTGAACCAAGAGCCAACAGCCTAAACATTTCTAAACGTTTCTAGGATCTGTTGTTCACCAGGTTTTTGTCGTTTAAAAAATCCGCTGTCGTTTTACATGAATTGCCGTTTTCTAACTTATATGCAACTGTCATTTCCTGAAATAATGTCATTGAAAATACATTGTCGTTTCAAAGACTTGTCGTTTCATGTTCGCAGTTGCCCCCTTTATGTATTACTTGAGTGACCGAATTTTAAAGACAATGGCAAGAAAAACTAAGGAGGTGGGGAAGTGGGGTCCCATTCCCAAATTTTCTTCCTACCGTACAACATAATCCTTTAACTCCAATCGGTCAATTCTCCTTTTGAGCAGAAAGAACAAACCGAAGTCTACTGTTACAAGCCTTTTTGCTGAATTATATGGACCAGCAAAGAACCGTATCATATTTTCCTTACACCTCTTTGCGTGTCAAGAGAAAGATTCACCCATTCAGTTTCACTACCACAATCAGAAAATAAAGCAACAAGTACAACGAGCTTCATATGCTTATTACAAAACAAATTGTATACACATACAATAATATATATATATATCAAGTATGCTCAATGCACACAGAAAAAAAGGAGATGACTAACATGTTTCGCATCGTAATCTGATAATCAAACCCCGTTGGCTCGGCCAATCACCACAATCAAAAGGATGACGACGGTGAGAAGCAAAGAAGATCTAACTTTGTCTTCCAATTGGTCTTCATTCTTCAGTATACTGTTTCCTTTCTCGTTCACTCCGCGTTGAAACATCTCATTCATGAGAGCTTGGAACTTGTCTATGAGTTCCATAAACTTAGCCCTTGACATCTCCCATATCCACTGCAAAATGGTTGCAGACAGTTCCGGCTCTTCGATTGTCCTAAGTCGACTTCCACCTTCAGCTGCAACAAGTAGAGATAAAATTCGTTCAAAGAATGAAATCCAAAACAAGTAACACAAAGGGGTATTCATGTATATTTTTGGACAATAAGATCAAGGATGCGATGATAGAATCCAGACCTAGGCATAGAGGCTCTCCGAGCTTCCGAACCAACTCATTCTTCATAATAGCACTCCACAAGGCTTTATCAGTTGCTAGTGCAACCACCACTCTCTGCATCTTATTAGATATCCTCAGAAACATTTAGGGGAAAATGGGATAATGTAAGGATCACTAAATCTAAATCCCAACTTTTCTGTACCAACTTATGCGGCATATGATATGTCATTCTACGATTGGCAAGCGTTTAAAAGATTATAACGACAATTGATAAAAATAGAATAACTACTAGTAAAAAGATGACAACTCACTGTCAGGCAAGTTGGTACACAAAAACTTGTGATTTGAATTGGTGTGCTTAGCACTACTCGGAAGAATCAAGGGATAAATCTGACCAGAGAAATTTTCTAATGGCATGCCAAGTTCTGTTGGTTCTGTTATTGTTTCGGTTAAGAAGCAAATTTTGCCATCTAGTAAGCTCTCTTTGAATTTTTGTTTTGGTTCTTCTGTTGGTTGCCCAGCAGCTGTTGAAGGATATTTGTGTGTTTTTTAGGTGATATCTTAGCTATTGAAGCTGAGAAATTTGCTTAGATCCTCCACCTCTTAGTAGGCAAGCTTAAAATGGTTCAACTATGAAACATAAAAATAAGAAGAAAAAAAAGAAAAGAAAAAGTCACCTTAAAAGAAGGATCTATTTCCAATAATCGGAAAGCCTCATAGACTCTTTTAAGTCCACAGGACATCAGTATTCTTGCGGTAGGACTATCCAACATCTGAACAAGAAAATTTGACGCTGACCCATGTGGAGACACAGCTCGTATAAAGCTGTGGACAATATGGAAATTTAATCACAAGCATTTATTTTTTACTGCAGCTAAAGATTAAAATTTGGAAAATATAACAATTATTGAGAAATCAAACATACCCAGCTTCCTTTAGTTTCTCAACAACAAAATTTGCCTAGACTAGATAAATTTAGAAAATAAATAAATAAATTGGTAACCAACCAAACAAAATCTTAACTTTCTGATGTTAAAATTAGATTCTACAATCTGTAATGAATAAATTAGAGAGTTGAATAAAGTGTTGTTGGTTTTACTCACTTTCTCAATACAGAAATTGCACATTCGACTTCGGATAGGGATGGGACAGGCCCGAAAACAGAGGGAGAAAAGAACCCAGTTGCTCCAAAGTCTTCATGTCTGTATGGGACCGCAACTGGGAAATTGAGATTAGAGGATGATGGAAGAGGAGGAGTTGGGCTTGGGATTGGATTTGGATTTGGTAGGTCAATGTGCTTGCTTCCTTTACCCATCTCTCTCTCTCTCTCTCTCCGAGTAAAGTGTCCAAATGCTACTGGGTTATCTTCCAAAGTTGATTATCAGTCCTGGAGAAAAAAGAATACAGCTGCAAGACTTCTAGCAGAAGTAGAGGTGTTGGTTGGTTGTGTTTGTTTTTTTTTTTAATAAATTTGTTTATTTATTTATTTTATTTCCGAGCCTTTTATGGTAGGCATGTTCTCCTGATAGGTTCTAATATTTTATTCTTAGATTGATATTTTAATAGTATATAACTGTCTACTTTAAAAAAGAGCTACATAACTATTTTAAGATGTAAATTAAAATGTTAAAAAGTTAAGGGTTGTTTGGTATTATTTTTAAAATAGGTAAAAATATTTTTTTAAAAAATAAAAATAAAAATTGTGTTAAGAGTGTTTTTAAAATTTTTGCTTCAAAAAAAGTACAAAAATATTTTTAAAAATTTTAAGAATAAAACCAAAGAATGCCTTAATATCATAGTCAAAATAACATAATCTATTAACTAAGGAAGAGCCATATAGAATTGAGTGGGATACATGTCTCCACTTAATTTTTGAAATTTAGATTTTACCATTCAAAATTTTAGATATGTTTTTATTTGTAGGAAATATTATAACCATGCTCTTACTAAATAAGTAAAATATGTTTCTGAGTGGAGATAAATGAAATATATTATCATATCCCCATTTTATGAAAACAAAAAAAAAAGTATGCTCTCACTCAGCCCACTAAATAAAACGTTGTCTTTAATTTCTTTAATATGGTGTTTGGCAAGATGGTTAAAACCGTTGATTAGATAACATGTAAGAGCATTACAGTATAGTGATTTTTTTATTATTACTGTAACATGTGAAAGCTTTACACTGTTTATAACTAAAAAAGTGGTCCGGACCACTTTTTGCCAAACACCTTATAAGAGTAAATTACGCTCTTACACTCTAAGCTATTTATTTTTTGCATAATACACCCCGGATTTTTAATCTTGACAAAATACATCATAAATTCTAAAATCGTTGGTTATTGAGATCCAATTGCGAACAACGTTAAAAAGCATGAACAATTTTAGTCACAAAATTCACACGTGAGTTTTATTAACAGGAGGGCTCGTCATTTGAAAAGAAAAATTGAACCTCAATACGTGAAGAAAGTACTTAACGAAAATTAAAATAGCTTTTTGATCTCAATTGCCAATGTTTTAAAAGTTCATAATGCATTATGTCAATATTGAAAGTATGGAGTGTATTACACACAAAGTAAATAGCTGAGGGTGTAACAATATAATTTAAACTTTCTTTAAATTGCCCCGACTATTTTTTTATTTTTTTGGCTTTGTCACCGTTTATTGATAGGTTTTGTCCTAGCGTAAGTTTTGCCTATTTATTTATTCCATTTTACAATAAAATCTGAAAAATATTTGTAAAAATCTTATTCCATTCTACAATAAAAACTGAAAAATATTTGTAAAGTTGTGATTTTTAGCTGTCAAATTTTATGGACATTTGTCCATTTTGTATATATTTTTTTCATCTTAATGTAATTTTGATCAAATTTATCTATTAGAAATAGGTTCCCGTCTAATTTGAATGCAATTTCCGTTTCCCAGAAGAAGAAGAAAAAAAAAAAAGAAATAGGTTCACGTCGAATTGGGTAATAATTCACTTTATTTTTTGGATTTTTATGATAAGGACACGTTTGGCCCACCTTTGCAACAATATGCCGTTTCCATAAGTTTAATGTCGTTTATTCATAAAGCTAGATGTCGTCTCGTTTCTTTTATACAATTTTTTCTTCTCAAGAATGTCGTTTTGTGTTTTAAAGTGTTCGTATCGGTTACCAGTTACTACTAGGATCTGGTTTATTCTTTTTTTTTTTTTAGGCAAAAAAAAAGAAAGTAAAAAAAATGTCAAACGAGCTACTTTTATGACAATGTTGCTCAAAGCTTATAACACGAAAAAAATATGACATCCCGTCCAAATATATTTATAAAGTGTATATCAAATAGTATAAAATTTTCATATATTATAATAAAAAATTAAAAATTTATTTGTATCAAACTTTCATATAATACAATATTTTAAATCAAAAAACTATTTCTACACATGTCAAACTTTATTAAACGAGTTAATAAACAACAACGAATAACGAATACGGAATACCTGTAAGGCTGTGTGTTAGTAATAAAACGTAAAAATCGGTTCCATAATTGGCAAAGTTCCATCAACTTATAAACGTATGTTAGGAGGAAAACTTGCATGGCATTTTTATTTATTTTTTAGTGCACACACCAAGCTACCAGCCATGTGGTTGACATGACTGCCGACTGGTGAAGCGGATTGATTGACACATGCAGTTTATTTTTATTTTTTAAAATTCTTACAATAGACTGCTAAAAATTCCGACAAAAATTCAAACACCAAAATCTAAAAGATAAATAGCTTTTTTTAGAGTTACTAGTATCTAAACTAGAG
The DNA here is from genome assembly GCA_946598075.1 of Artocarpus hirsutus. NCBI lineage: Eukaryota > Viridiplantae > Streptophyta > Magnoliopsida > Rosales > Moraceae > Artocarpus > Artocarpus hirsutus. The sequence goes on from CAMOHE010056562.1 coordinate 20,468, forward strand.
AAATTTTATGACAAGTTATCTAAATTTATTTTATTGGCTTATGGCAATATTTGCCACAACCTGTCTTTTCAAGCTGTGATTAAAATATTTTTTCTTACTTACTTAGGGGTATAAATTTAGAAGACTTTTTTTTTTTTAACTGAATGAATATTTCACATACTATAATTTTCGAAAACTTCTAAAATAGTTTCACAAATTTACATTTACATAAACATTCTTACTTTTACAATACTCTTCTTTTCAATCCATTTTTTTCTTAAATAACTTTTAATACATACAGCGGAAACATACAGTAGCGGACTCCATACCTAGTCTGCACACATTATCCGTCCACCAGCTCATCGTTAGAAATTATTCTGACCTTTTCATCGGAATACCTACAGTATAAAATACTTAATGAGCTATTGCCCAGTAAGTCCCATAAATCCCACATGGACAATCAATTGAATGCATGATTCGATTATGCTTTCTTATGAACTTTCCTTATCTTCATCATTTCTTATCTTCTATTAGGGCCCAAATGTTCGTACCATTGCGCAATTTCATTAGGGTCTACGTAACACCGTGACCATATTTTATCCTTTAAACTCCTCTTGCTTCGGGAGTCTGTACGGCACTTTTCTTAACTTTTGGTGATATTTACCAATCCATTTAATATGGTTGCCATACCAGGCATGAAATGATATTCACATGTTATCCATAAAATATAAGTTCGTATGCATTATAGAGTACCCACAAGTTCCTACTTCATAAACATCAATGTTTTCATAATCGTATACACAAGTATACCATATATTGCATGTAACAATACATAACATGATATACACTCAGGTATTTTATTCGTATACACAAGTACACCATATATTGCATGTAACAATACATAACATAATATACATTTAGGTATTTTAATCGTATACACACAGGTACCGCATCTATATCTCTAGGCATTCATCTCATAGCAACAAACAAGTTCACATTGGAATTTATACCCTAATATGCATATTCTCGTATTCTACACCCACCATCTCATGCTGTAGGTGGGAAAGGTACTTACTTGTTTTTGCGCACCGCAAAATCAACTTCGTTCTCCTTTCTCCTAGACTCCTAGGATCCTGTTGGCCAATTATAAAATTATTAGCCAATTTTTAATACGTTTCATCACAAAACGTTCATTACGTAATTGTTCGAGTTATATAACTGTACACAACTCTATAAATATTAATTTTCTTATTTATGTTGAATTCTACCCTATCGTCACTTACGAAGAGTAAGAATCTTCCTAATCGCTTTCTTTTCTTACTTAATGCCTGTCTGGAGCCTTTTAGGTTTTTCGGGCAAAAATGACGATTATGCCCTCCATGGCCTTACTGACCTATTTAAGCTCGATTCGGTTCTTTTAAATAAAAACAGCCACGCATTAATTTCAAAATAATGTCCTAGTGGCTCAAAACCCTTTATTTCATACTTAAGCCTCACTTTCATAAAACTTTACGGTTTAGCCCCTAAACCGAAAATTGTGACAATTTTTCTCCCGGGGTCAAAATTTTCTCTTTACATTAAAAATTCCTATTTTTCATAAGAAACATTTTTGCTTGAAGTACCATTCCTCAAATCATTTTGAAAAATGACGTTTTTGCAATTTTACCATATTTTCACTTTTAACAAATTCTTGAAAATTTGAAAACTCACAAACGGTTGAGTTTTTTGATGAACCGTCCGTGATTTTTAACAGTTTCATCGAGATCTACAACTTTAATGTTTTAACTTTTCTCAAAATCTCATTATACAGGGGTGTTTTCGGCTGTTTTTTGTTTCTGCTGAGAAAGAAAGTTTTCTTTCAATTTAGTCCCTTGGATGTTTTTGTCAAATCCCTTTTCAAAACTTTAAATCTACCCCTGCAGAGTCTATTCCATGGCTTACTTAGGTCATTTTCGTGCTCAAACCTCATTTTTACACAATTTAACCCTAAAATTGCAAAAATATGATTTTATGCAAAAATTGCCATTTTGCACCTTAAATCAAAATTTCATCATCTAAACAGGTCCTTCATCATATACACAGATAATTCCATCAACCATAAGCTTAAGAACTCACATGGATTTGAGAAAACAAAAATTCAAAACTTTGAATACCAAAACTTACCAAAATAACCTCTTTTTTATTTCTAGTCTTGAAATCCCTTTTGATCTGCCTCTAGCCTCATTTTCATGTAAAAATAACATGGGTTAACATCTACCCTTCAACCCATGAAAAACCCCTTGAAAACTCAATAAAAAGTTTGGAATTTTACCTTAAATCTTGTAAAAATCCCTGGGGCTTGCTTCTAAAATTGTTTTGGGGCTATTTTCTACAATTTTTGAGGTTGAGAAAATTTTCTTGATGCTCATAACAATGGCTGCCGAAGCTTGTGGGGAAGGAAGAGTGAAATTTTTGTGATAACGTGCATTAAATGCAACCTTATCACATTTGGTAACTCATGGTAACCTTTATGGTTACCCCTAGGTGTCATCATGTCATTGGGCCACATTTCTAGCTTTGGTGGCCCAATCAAATTCAATTGGGTGTCCACTTTGTTGGGCCCAAACTTCACACAGTGTAATTTTTTATCACGCAGTATTTTTCTTATACTATTGTGGTCAAATCAGTGTATTTCTTATCCTTAGACTGTATAAAAATATTTAACTTACTTTTCGTTCACTTTTGGAGGCCAATCATAACGTTTTTCGTATCTACATTTTCACTTAGCGGTATTCTTATACTGCTCTGGCCTCCTTTCTACCCCAGATTAGGGTTCGGACAACCTCTGTGTCTTAATTGCATTCTAGTCGTTCATTCATTTATACCACAATTTTATAATTAATTGTGATATAAAATTCATTTTATGGATATTATTCACAGATTTCTGAGTAATTCAACTCATAAAATCTGTATTTTACTATATCCAACATTTCATCATATTTCCCATAAAGTATGAAATCAATGCCGTTTATTCATACTTTATCGTAATTTTGTACAAAAATTACAACTTTTACAAAAATCACATTTTAAAAGTTAATTTATTAATTAAACCCAATAAAATATTAGATTTTGTTAATGACATTTTCTCGGTCATTACAATATTTTCCTTAGCCATAAAATTGTTGTTGTCGTTTTTTTTAATAACAAAGATTATCACCCGCTTATCATGTATAGGGTGTTTTGCAAGCACCATTAGAACCAACTTTTTGATTAGGGAATATTGTAAAACGCTTACATGTTCAGTAAAAAAGTAAAAAGTTACTACGATATAAGACGCTACAATGTTTTAAACTAAAAAAATTGGTTCTAATTATGCTTGCCAAACACTATAATAATAACGTGAAATTTTAAAAAATCAATCACATACGATACAAAAGATGTCATCTTCAATGCCTCAAATGCATTTGAAAATTAGAAAATTTGGCAACTAATATAACTTTATTTTTATTTAAAATTTCACCTTGCCACGTTGTAGACCCGTGATTATACTAAAGAGAAATTGCACAAAATGTTAAATTTTTAGACACTAATAGGAAATAATGTCAAAGGTTTTTGAACATGTAAAAAAATATAGATTTGAAAAAAAAAATCAATGTTTTGGAAAAGCCAAAAGCTCAAAAATACCCTCCACAATATAATCCAAATCCCTTTTTTCCTCTTTTTTTCCTTTTCTTCTTCCTCTCTTCCCGTTTCTTTCTTCCCTTTGTTTCTCTCTCCGTTTCTTTCTGTCCCTTTGTTTCTCTCTCCTTTCTCTTTCTCGTCCTTTGTTTCTCTCTCCTCTCTCTTCCTCTTTTGACGGAAGCTTCATCGCCACCACCAAACGTAATTGTCGAAGATCTTGACCACCGAAATTTCAACCGCCGTTGACCTCGTCTATTAAGGATCTCGTCTGATGAAGCTTCAGCCAATGTCGTTCTCATCCGTCGAAGCTTCAGTCGCCATGGATTTCATCTGTCAAAGCTTCAATCACGGTAGATCTCCTAGTGACGAGCCTAGAACGCTATCGCCATAATCTCCACTATTTTTGAGAAGATCTCCCTTGGGTCGTTGAGATATCTTAATGAAGATGAGTTGTCGGCAAACAATGTAGTGATGAACCGATCGGCTCTCATAATGGAGCTGTCATGCCAAAGATCGTATGATGCGCGTAGGACCTGTCGTGCCAAAAGAAAAGAGATGCAACTTCAGAGATCTTGTATATAGAGTCCGGTGACTCTATCTATGGCGATGGTGACATTAAACATGCGTTGGTCAACGACTAGGCGTAGTGGGTTTTTTTTAATAAAAATGAAATATTTTCAGCAAAATGTGATATTTTTCAGTTGTCGCAACTTCACCTATGCCAGTGAAGTGTAGCAAAATCGTTGGTAAAGTATTGTATTTACATAGAAATATTATATTTTCATGTAAATATAGTATTTTTCAGCCGCCGGTGATATCGTCAGTATTGGTGACATCTTATGACATCCAATAAATTTTTTTATTTAATGTAAATATAATATTTATACAATAATATAGTACCACTAGAGGAATACTGTATTTCCTGTCCACTAGCGGTCCGATAAAGTCATTAGTGAATTTTTATATTTACACGATAAATTTGGCATTTCTTGTTAAATATCATACTTTTCGGCTGCCTGCGGTCTAATAAAATCGTTGATGAATTTTTGTATTTATATGGTAATACAGTATTTCAAGTAAAATATTGTATTTCCCTGCAACTGGCGGTCCAACGAAGTAGCAAATAATTTTTTGTATTTTATGATAATATAGTATATCTAGTAAAACATTGTATTTTTTGAGCGCCGACAGTCCGGTAAAGTCGCGGGTAAATTTTTGTATTTACACGTTAATACTTAAAAAACTGTATTTCTTAGCTACCGGCGTTCCAGTGAAGCCGTTGGTGAATTTTTATATTTACTATAGTATTTCATTTAAAATACTGTATTTTTTAATTGCCAGTAGCCCGATAATGTCATTAGTGAATTTTTGTATTACACAGTAAATAAGGTATTTCCTAATAAACATTGTATTTTTTGGCCGCCGATGATCTGATGAAGTCACAAAGCTGCCAATGAATTTTTGTATTTACACGATAAATATGGTATTTCCTAGTAAATATTGTATTTATTGTGAAACCTCCCGTTTTCTCGAGCTGTCACATTACTTTCTTACATGTCATTTTTAAATCTTAATCTTACTTACTTCGTAAGAAAAATACTTGGCAAATTTTTTTAAACATACTTAAAAGCTATTGTAACTTCTAATGTAATTGAAGTTAAGACATAGCTCAACACTTTTTTTTTAAATCATTCAAAATATTTCTTAAAACTTATAAAGAAACATTTACTTCTGTAAAAATTTTGTTAAAACATCATTTCAAACTTAGAAAAGCTTTTCATTAAGACAGTAGAAACTTTATCTTTAAGCAAAAAAAAACCCAACATTCGCATCTGTCCAGTGCAACACCGAGCTCTTCTAGTAGTCTTACTGGTCTTTCGTAAGACTATCTACGGCATGAAGGAACTTATAATGATCTTTCGCTCAGTAAAATCAAACATAATCTCACAAAACAATTAAACATTCATTATAAAACTTTTCTTTTAAAAACCATTCTCATAAAACATTTCTTTTCGCTTTTCACAAAACGTTCTTTGTAAAAACATTACTTAAAAGGAATGCAAGCAATAACATAATGTGTGATTATATTTATACTCAATTATAAACTTCTTATTATCAATCTTATCTCACTTAACTTATTGTCATCGTTCATATCTTTCCTTATCTTGTGAACTTAAACATTCATACCAACATCATCAATCATGAGAATATAAACATAATACTTCCCGTATAGAAGACTTAAATTCATCAAACAATGAAGTCATAAATTTAACTATACTTGTAAACCTCACGATAAAAAAATTAGTACGACACTTACTTATCATATTTCTTTATCTTCTTGTTAACTTTTTTAAGCCTATCAAATGCTAAACATGCTTTATGATATAACTTAGCATTTAACATTAAACAAAGCAAATGTAAACAGATTGCAAAACATGATTTGATCTTTAAAACATTATGCATAATAAATGCAAATATACTTTAAACATAATATTTGCAAATACATTACAAGTCTTGACTTGATCTTTAAAACTTTATGTATAATAAATGTAAAGATAAAATATATTCAAAGTATTTGAAATTCCTTTTTTTTTTTTCAAGTTATAGGTGAAATTTGAGACTTACTAGGACTTGGCTCTAGCGTTCCCGTTTCATTCTTTTTTCCTTTTATTAGTTGGCTTATGTGTCATATTCAACTGTTAGCTAACCTTCTCATTATTGACTTATTTGATCGATAATATAACTTATACGTTAACCATTCATTCATTTTCCTTAACTTTGCATCTTATTGATTTATTTTTCCTTTATTTAACTTGAACGTCCTTAGTAAATTTATTGTCTTACTTGATAGTTTCATTACTTGACGTATTACAAAACATTTTTTGTTTACGGGCGTTTTACTAATTCGGAGGGCTCGGGGTCTGTTTTAGCGGTTTTCTTAAAAATGACTATTTTTACCTATGATGAGTTTTTCGAAAGTCACGTAACTTTACTAGACTTCCCGTTTTTACTTTACCATTCCATTACTTATGGGTTACAAAAAAATTCCCACTAAAAGTCATTTTCCTAAATTGGGCTTTTTTGGGTCTATATTGCTTTTTTTTTATAAAAGTTGACCATTTTATCCTTGACGATGTTAGACATATATGCCCTAAGGAGTAAAAATATAATGTATTTTTGGAGACATTTTTATCAATAAAAAATTTATTTATTACTTATACACCAAATGTTCTCCTCTTTACGTTCATATTTGTTGAATGTATGTTAAGCAGATAAAAGTTTGAGACTGTCAGTCTAAACCTTTAAGGATTAGGCATATGATTGGCATATTATGTAGAAGACATGATTCTTAAAGTGACGGTCTAAATTATAGATCCACAATCGAGGGAATAAAGTTGTGTACTTTATTTATGCAAAGATTATTATGTTGTCTATATCCCTATTGGGAGATGGTTTGTCTTGACTGTCGAGGTGGACTCCGTGAATAAAAACATTGACACGTTGTCATAGGCGACGATGTGTTAGATCGGGACACAAAGCAAATTGATTTGGATTAATAATTCTGTCTAGGCAAATTGATTCACTTTAGATAATCATTTATATTGTATCTTAATCCTGAGATGAACAGTGTTATCTTGACTTATGTCTTTTGATGTATCAAAGGATGACATCTACATTTTATAGTGGTACACATGCCGGTACATTGGAGACATGACTCTTGATAACGTAGAGCTGTTATTCATAGATGTGGAATCCATAGCTCATCTTTAGGAGTAGTTGATATCCTCTTATATGCATTATCCTATAATTAGAAAACTGAACCGCTCAACCATTTAGATATATAGGTGTAACCGAATGGTATACTGTCTTATAAATGGTAAGTTTTTTGATGGTAAGATAATGGAATGAAAGATAAAAATAGTCGGGAAGGTAAGACAGAACTTGTTCTTAAGCCGATTATGGGTAATCCTATAGAAATACGATACATTATGATATATCATGGAGACTTAGTTATATGAGCTTCGTAATTTTATATAATTCAAGAGTGTAGCTCCAAGCTTTTAGTGAAGTAGCGTTGGAGTTGATAATTATGAAATGTATATCTAGGATATTGGGTTTCATAATTATCGAGAGCTTGAACTATATAGGTCATCAGGTCCCCTTTGCTAGTTCATAAAAATCCTATAACGATACGGTGTACTTTTCCAATAATTGGTGACTTATGTCAGATTTATCAAATTGGCTGAAATTCAAAAGAATCAAATAATTCATATATGTTTATCGGTTGAATTAATTTTGTGCCAAAATTAATTCAAGATAAACTTGTTGAATTATTAGGATTGAATAAGCCTTGTCTATTAATCAGTTAATTTAATTTTGAATAAATTAAATTAAGATAACCTTGTAGAATTATTAGGAATTTATTTATTTTTCTAGAGATTATCTAGATAAAGTTGTTTTAATTAGATAACTCTCAATTAGGTTATTTGAATTAAAACTGGGACTTTACCCTATAGAATCTCGGGTGGAGAATAAAAGATTCGTTGGGATTTTTCATCGCTAGTTCGGCATGCTGATCCTTAGGTTTGGCCAATAGATGGGGCAAGTTCGGCATGTCGGTTAGACAGATCGGCATGCCAACCATGCGATAAAAAAATCACGTGTTTTCACGTAGATTTTCTCAGATTATGATCCTAGTTTGATTCTAATTCGAATTTTTGAGATCTTATCTGATAAGAACTGACTCTTGGGCCCAACCTCTATAAAAAGGGGAGTAAGTCTCATTATTATTTAAATCAATTGAGAGATTAAGAGTAAGACTCTACCGGCGAGACTCTAGAAACCCCGTGAGAGTTATTATTCATAAATCACGAACTGTAGCTTTGGGTTCTCTTAATTGGTTGGAAGGAGCATCACCTAGTGGAAAAGCTAAACGACGTGAGCCCACACTCACTCCGATAATAGATAGATAATAGCAAAGAAGACTAGTTGGTTCAGGCTCTTTTGGAACGTTACTTCTCTTTACATATTGCGGGAGTTCTTTGACATTCAAAGGTTAGTAGGATATGGTTAATTTATGCATATAACGCTGTAAACTTGTGTTTTAGAAAATACTCTGATATAAAAAATTTTAAAATTCTGCTGCGTACTATTTTTTCAACAATTGGTATCAGAGCCATAGTTTTTACATAAATTTATAAGTTTGTGATCATGCTATATGTGTAAATTATGTGATCTTGATATTTCCTATGCTTGAATTTAATTTATAAAGAGTTGGCACTCTTGGTTTCTATACAGTTTTATATGTTGTCATAGATTACATAGTGAATGTTTATTAATTAATTATGGTTGATTAAATTATTAATTAATTAATTAATACTGTTTATGGTTCTTGGAGGTTAGAATGTGTATCTAGGTTTTTCATGTAATTAGACGACGAGCTATCATCTCCATCTACAAATTATTATTTAATTTTAAATTTGTAAGAATTTTGTAATTAAATAATCATTCGGAGAAGACGAATCTAGAAGTGGATCTAGAAGATAGATGATGGCGTTCATAGATATTTTTTGAGTCTCTAATTTTATATTGTTGAATTTTTGAAAATAAAATTGATAAATTGCATTAGAAACTGTATTTTTTGAAAAAAGTGAGCTCTGCTTGGTCGGCATGCCGAACCCTCCAGTTTGGCAGGCAGATGGTCGCAAAATTGGCAAGCTGGACTTTGGGTTCAGCAAGCCGTCAGCGGGGCAGAAATCTGGTTTGGCAGGCCGAACTTTGCAGTTCGATAAGCCAAACTTTTATGACCGATAGGCTGACTTGAAAAGATCAGCAGGTTAATGGGTCATGACCGGCAAGCCGATTACATAGATTGCTTATCGGTAGGGAGCTAAAAATTTTTCCAGAAAAGGTATAGGTTTCGATACAGTTTTAATTTTATTTTTGGGACAATTCTGAGAAACATTAAATTTGGATATGACTAGAAATATAGAGTATTCGATCTATGCGGGATTGAAGACTTGAAGATGAGCATTACATGAAGAAGGATACAGCTTGAGGATTCAAGGATAAAGAATCAATAATATGTTTCGATTATTTTCTTGTAATCTTTATTTTTTATTCTTTAGGGTGGAACCATAATATTACAGTTATTTATTATTTTGCTTGATTGCTTTGCTTGTTTGTATTATAATATGATTTACCATGTATATTGATAACATGCCATATAAAATAGGGGGTGCCGCTCAATTTAAAATTATTCATGCATGTTTTTAAAATAAAACCTTGATTTCAAAAGATTTAGCCTCCATAGTTGGTCCATAGGCAGCACATGGTGATTCCGACCCCTAAGAAGGGACTTCATCATGTATTGGGTTGGATCTCTAGGAGGATAAGGTATTTTAGAATGATTTATTGTTACACACCCCTAGATAGTGATTATAAATCATGGATAAAATATCAAAATGATGATTATATACTCATGTTAATTTTATTATCAACCATCTCTAGAAGCTCTATTAATAAAATTAATGGTCAAAGAAACAATCATTAATATATGTTAGATCATACGAATCTTAGATGACATATCTTAATCAAGAAGGGATCTATGTTCTTAATTGAATTTAACATAACTTTTTGGTTGAATTTTGAGTTAAGAATTATCATTGTAATTTTTTTGAAAGGTTTTGACCACACATTTGTATGATTAACCCAACAAAAACTACAACCAAAAGAGCAAATAAACCCAAACCAAAACCACCTCCTCCTTCAACGCTTAACCCCCTCGTACAGTCTACTCCAATTTAGGATTCTTACAGAAGAGCCTTTGTGCTAGGGTTCAGGGTTTAACCTCAAGCCCTAACCAAAACACTAGCGCAAACCGCCATGGCTCGCTTCCGAAGGCCCTCGGCGCCACACCTTCTCTACACTCTCTACAAGACGACGGCGTCCTCATCCCCATCTCCGTCGCCCGCCGCATCCGCTCTCTTCGGGACCTTCCACCTCCGGAACTTCTCCGCCGGCAACCTGGCGCGGTTGAAGGAGGACAAGGATCCATGGTGGAAGGAATCCATGGAGAAGCTCCGCAACATCGGGATCTCGGCTCACATCGACTCCGGCAAGACCACGCTCACCGAGCGCGTTCTCTATTACACAGGGAGAATTCACGAGATCCACGAGGTCAGAGGGAGAGATGGAGTCGGCGCAAAGATGGATTCCATGGATTTGGAGAGGGAGAAGGGGATTACTATTCAGTCGGCCGCCACTTACTGCACTTGGAATGGATATCAGGTACTGAGAGTTCTGTTTCGTTGCCGAGAAAGTTAAGAAGCTGAGAAAACGTGAAGTTAGAAGCTTGCGTAATTGAACGTGTAAAAGTTGAAATTTCATTTTTCAGAAATGAAATTTGCGAACATAATGCAAATTTAGGTACTGAAGCTTCTGTTTAATTGCCGAGAAAGTTAAGGAGATGAGAAAAGTGTTAAAGCGCATAAGTTTATAGTCGCAGGAATGCAAGTGAGAAACTTGCGTAATTGAACATGTAGAAGTTGACATTTCATTTTGAGAACTAAAATCTATGATCTTAATGCAAAATCGGGGTACCGAAAATTCTGTTTGGTTGCCAAGAAAGTTAAGGAGCTGAGAAAACGTGTTAAAGCGCATCATTTATAGTCTCGGGAATGCAAAGTAAGAAGCTTGCGAAATAATGAACGTGCAAGAGTTGAAATTTCACTTTGAGACATGACATCGATGATCTTGATGCGAAGTCAGGAATTGAAAATTCTGTTAGGTTGCCGAGAAAGTTAAGGAGCTGAGAGAAGTGTTTAAACACCCAATTCTACAGTCGTGGGAGTGGAAAGTTAGAAACTTGCCTAATTGAAGATGTGAAAGTCGAATTTTTGTTTTGAGAAGCTGAGATTATGGAAATCTATTATATACAGAAAATACATATTGATTGCCGAGAAAGTTGAGGAGCCGAGAAAACTGTAAAAGCACCTAATTTGATAGTCTCAGGAATGCAAAGTTAGAAACTTGTGGAATTTAAAATTATGAAAATTGAAATTTCTTTTGAGAAATGAGATTAGTGAACTTTGTGATCTTGATCAAATTGAAGTTGCGTTTGCAGGTTAACATAATTGACACCCCTGGTCACGTCGATTTTACCATTGAAGTTGAGAGGGCTCTGCGTGTTCTTGATGGTGCCATTCTTGTACTTTGTAGTGTCGGTGGCGTTCAAAGTCAGTCGATTACTGTTGATAGGCAAATGAGAAGATATGAGGTTCCAAGACTTGCATTTATTAATAAACTTGATAGAATGGGAGCAGATCCATGGAAAGTTCTTAATCAGGTACAGTTTGCAATCTTTATAATCACGACAGACCAATTAATGAGCGTTGGTATCTTTTAAGGATCTCAAGGTATTTACCAAATTTTTTGTGCCAAATGATGTGACTAGTAAATTGTCATTTCTTTGGTGAATGTATCTGTAGGAAGTCATATTTTACTAATTAAAAGTTGACAATTCATTAACAATATCATTAACCCTCAATGTCCTCGTAGAAACTGTTGAGCTTTCCTTGAATCATCTCCAAATGATGTAAGCTCGAGTTAATCTTGAGTGTGTTGGGATTATAACATTTTGATGAGAGCATTAAAATGAATTGGTTTCTCACTTTCTCTTGTAGGCACGGTCCAAGCTTCGGCATCACAGTGCGGCAGTTCAAGTACCTATTGGGTTGGAAGATGATTTTAAGGGTCTTGTAGACCTAGTGAAGCAAAAAGCCTACTATTTTCATGGTTCTAATGGGTCTGTTTTATGAAACATGGTGTTGCATGGTTTTTTGATATATAACTTTTCTTACGTTTATATGTGTTGCTCATCTACTTTTGTTTTGGTTGCGTTCAAAATATAGTGAAAAGGTTGTCAGTGAAGAAATTCCTGCCGATATGGAGGCCTTAGTCACCGAAAAAAGGCATGAACTAATTGAGGCTGTTTCTGAAGTTGATGATACGCTTGCTGACGCGTTTATTAATGAAGAGCCTATATCAGCGACTGATCTTGAGGTATATTTTGAAAAGTTGATGAGAAACTAAAAAAATAAAAATAAAAATAACAAAAAGTTCTTTCTGGATACAGAGATTAATGGTTAAGGAGTTTTTGCACTCTAGATAGCGCTTTGGGGATGTAGTTTACTTAAAGATTTGCACTTACGTTGTTTATAGTGATACTTTCCCCATATGTTTATGCGTACGTCAAAATTTAGGGCTCTGTTTTCATTTTGATTAGGAAGCTATTCGCAGGGCTACCATAGCAAGGAAATTTGTACCTGTATTCATGGGTAGTGCATTCAAAAACAAGGTACTTTTAAATTTCTCTTTTTATTTCTATGTTCCAAACTTGTAGTCTTTTTTGTGTTTGTACTTTGTACCAAGTATTTTCGGTCTCCTTGGTCAGTTCATTTCAGCTTGCAGTTGGGTCCATGTTATATATTTCATTTATTTACTCTTAGCTTCAACTTAGGATTTGCCTAGCAAAACAAAATCTCTAATTATTTCTTAGTATTCGGTTTCGGCTTCTTAAGTTGTATGCTTTGTGAATGATAGTATTGTAAATTCTCGTACAAGTGTTCGTGTATCTTCTATGTTGGGGTTAGCACTTGAAGACAGAATTTGGGTTCTACTGATTTGTGTGAATTCAATAAAGAAGCAATTTGTTTCTTCTGTGAAACTACTCTTTTCTTTGTTATTTTTTCCGCTTTGGTTCTCTATTGAATTTGAGATGTTTATCATTTTTTTATTGGCTTTGAGGGTTCAAAAGGAGATAGATATTGGCTATAAGGGGCTGGAGTTTGGCTCTTTGGCTATAAAATCACAGTGCCTTAGAGATGAATGCAGCTCCCAAGAGTAACCTCGCCACCTTTATTTGCTATGAATTTTTTAGCTAATTTCTTTCGAGGCTGATACATTTTTCCCCCTTACAATTGGGCTTTTGTTTCCAGGGTATTTGATTGATTTGGTTATAAAAAGGGTTTATTTTATTTTTTGGTCTTCAGTTAATGAGTTGGGATAATAGTTGTGTTCGAGTAGTTATTCAGGCAGCCCCTTTGTTGATTCAGTGACAAAGTAGGTGTTGAACTGCTCGTAAAGCGAATTCTTTTGCTCTTTAGACTTGCTGAGTTGACACTGAAGCTGGTCTAGTAAGCTTAAGTACCTTTTTTCTTTTTCTTGAAAAAGTCTATCTTCTATGTTGGGGCTTATTGTCTTTTTCCTCCCTTTTTTGTAGTATTTTCCATTGGATGTCTGTTTATGTTTTTCATCTTTTGCCAAATCTGAACCACAGGGTGTACAACCACTTTTGGATGGCGTGCTGAGTTACTTGCCTTGTCCTGTAGAAGTCAGTAACTATGCTTTAGACCAGTCAAAGAATGAAGAGAAGGTACCAAGCTGGGGAAGTTTTACCTGTTACGTTTGCTTTATTAATTTTGGTGCCAATGAGTAATTGATGATCTTGGTCTAGGTTACCTTGGCTGGAACACCAGATGGACCTCTTGTGGCATTGGCTTTTAAATTGGAGGAAGGTCGTTTTGGTCAATTGACATATCTAAGGTATGCATGAGAGGTGCTATGTTCATTACCACTTATCTTAACTTTGCATTATTGTCTCCTTTGTTATCTCCTGTATTACACTAGCCAGGCTAACAATTATTATTTTCAATAAAGGATCTATGAAGGTGTAATTCGGAAGGGTGATTTCATTATCAATGTAAACACAGGCAAGAAAGTTAAGGTGAGTTCAATGGATAACCTATATTTTACGTGTCATGGGCTTGATTATCTTTTTCTGTTTAATCTTCTGTAATATGTTGTTTTTATAGTTTAGATGTGTAATTCAACTTTTGTCCGCTACAATGTCAGGTTTTAGAAAGCCAAAGATTATTTTATGATGGTAGCATGACTCTGACACTTTTGACCTTTTTTTTAAGTGCACTTCTGTGCCCATATCATCAGAAATGGTCTCTTTCGATTCATTTAAACTACTTCTAAGCTCTGTTATTTCTCGTTACAGGTTCCGCGCTTGGTTCGGATGCATTCTAACGAGATGGAGGTTAGAATTTGTTTGAGATTATGCCAAGTTGCCAATATAGTTATTCTGCATGTAATAAGAGTTTTTGGAATAAAACATTTTGAGATGTTTCTGTTAAGAAACAGCTCCATTGGCAAATGTATGGTAGTTTGGAGATGAACTTTTAAAATATTGGGGGGGGGGGGGAGGAGAATCTTCGCTGTGGAAATGTGGAAAACATTGGCTTCAATGGAGATTCAATTTATATTTGAGTTTGAGTATCAACTTCAGTCCCTTTTACAATAGTCGTTGATTTGTCTTGGGGTTCTCTATCTGCAGGATATTCAAGAGGCACATGCTGGTCAAATCGTTGCTGTATTTGGTGTAGATTGTGCATCAGGTTTGACAACCACTACAAATAGAAGAGATATGAAGATATAAATTGTCAGTTCTTAGTCGTAAAAGTAACAGGAGAGAATAATTTCCATATGAAACAACAGAAGTTGTCGCTTCTTGTTGAGGGAGTTGGAGAATTTGCTTGAGTTAGAGACTAATTCAGATATGAAAAGATAATTCACATATGATAAACGTATGCAATTTGGATTTTGGAGCAGGTTAGGTTACAGAATATTACTGGTCAAAATTGGGCTTCATAATGCGACGATTATGATGAGTTTTCCTGGTTTAATTCTCTTTGCTTTTTCCCCCCACCCTTAAGACGTTTTGTATTGTGCCACCAGGTGATACATTTACCGATGGATCAATCAGATATACGATGACTTCTATGAATGTCCCTGAACCAGTGATGTCATTAGCTGTTCAACCAGTCTCAAAAGATTCTGGTGGACAAGTGAGTGAATTCTCTGTAAAGATATTTGGAGTATTTTTCAGTGTTTTTGGTGATTCTAATAGTTTTTTTTTTGGGTTAGTTTTCGAAGGCTCTGAATCGTTTTCAGAAAGAGGACCCTACGTTCCGTGTTGGCTTGGATCCTGAGAGTGGGCAGGTCTGACTTGTTGATGGCATTCTTATGAGTCTTCCATCTCTTGTATAAAAATTATTTATCATTTCCTCATGTAACCTTAAGGAATAATTTTTGCCTTATCTTACTGAGAAACTGTCCCTTGACCAGACAATCATTTCTGGAATGGGAGAGCTACATTTGGACATATACGTTGAACGGATTCGAAGAGAGTATAAGGTGCCTGACTTTTAGTAATTTATGATTTGAGAAATTCTCATTCTATTTATAATTGTTACTTAACTATATGGAATCAACTGATGATTTCATGTTTCTTATTTTGTCCTCTTAAAACAGGTTGATGCCACTGTTGGAAAACCTCGTGTAAACTTCCGAGAGACTATTACTCAACGGGCCGAATTTGATTATTTACATAAGAAGCAATCTGGAGGACAAGGTCAATATGGAAGAGTAGTCGGGTAAGCATGCATAAGATTTTGTGTAGCACTACTAGACTGATTGAGAAAACATGGTAGAAAATAGATACTCATCGATATGATAGGTTTGTTTAACTTACAAATCAATTGTAGTCCTCAAGCCCTATCTGAATGCTGTTTTTGGAGAAAATACTGTATTCATTAGCATATGCAGTACATAGCTTGTTAGCATGTGCTTTGGGTGGTGGTTAGTTTATGTGGGCAATTATGTTGATCGGCTGTGTGCTTGCCGTGTTTTTCTTGGCATATTAAATTTGTACTTGTAATAATGGTTTAAAGCATCACTTGGTTTCTGTCTTGTGCTGATTTCTCTTTTTATATTTTTCGTCTTTCAGATATATTGAACCGCTTCCCCCAGGTTCACCAACTAAATTTGAATTTGAAAACTTGATCATTGGGCAAGTTATACCATCAGGTTTCATTCCAGCCATCGAGAAGGGTTTTAGAGAAGCAGCCAATTCGTGAGTTCTATGGCCCTTTGTGATTTCTGTTCCATAATGTTGATCAAGTTATCTTTATCTTGTAAAGGGTGTAGCATTGTCCACTTTTTATGACTTTATTCGTGTTTTGTCAGCTGACAACAATTTTTTGTCTGTTTTCTTTTTATGTGGCAGGGGCTCATTAATTGGACATCCAGTTGAAAATATTCGTATTTGTTTAACTGATGGAGCTTCTCATGCCGTGGATTCCAGCGAACTCGCATTTAAGTTAGCTTCAATATATGCATTTAGAAAGGTTCTACTCATATCTTATCTTTGTAAAGTATTGAAGTTTTAGGTGTCATTTACGTTTGTAAGTTTTGGATCTGTACCAGTGCTATGCGGCCGCAAAACCTGTGATATTGGAGCCGATTATGCTGGTGGAGTTAAAAGTACCCACAGAGTTTCAGGGCACTGTTGCAGGCGATATTAACAAGTAAGTGACATATCCACAATTGTGGAAAGAGATTTATTAGGATTCTATTGCCAACGTTAGTAACCGAATGTACACGTTAACATCGTGTAGGAGAAAAGGTGTGATTGTTGGAAACGATCAGGAAGGAGATGATTCTGTCATTACTGCCCATGTAAGTCCCTTTTTCTACCTATTTACAGTTTATGCATTTGGCTTGGCGCAGGTAACCTGATAAACTTCTAACAAGTACTTAATTTTTGCATCTTTAGGTCCCACTAAACAATATGTTTGGATACTCAACATCTCTTCGGTCGATGACACAGGTAACGTGAATAATCTCGTCTTGTCATTTGAAAAACTCCCTTCTCGTTCCCTCATCTAGCATATCGTTCTATAATTTTTCTTCCCTCTTCTATATATGCAGGGTAAAGGTGAATTTACGATGGAGTACAAAGAACATATGCCGGTTTCTAACGACGTGCAAATGCAATTGGTAAACAATTACAAGGGCACCAAGGAGGCTGAATAGTTGTCTTTACGATTAAGAGTTTGCTTAATCATGTTTTGTTCTCATAATATTTTTGTTTTTAAGTTAAATTGTATTTGTGATTTTTTTGGGAGGGCCAAAAAGAAATTTTGACAAGCAGCGATAAGACTTTAGCTGCCCATTTGTCTTTGGAGTGGGATAATGTATCAATAAACTGGACTTTCAAATGTATAACAACAGTGTAGCGTATGGTTCAAGCAAGCTTTCGAGTATGAAAAGAAAGGTTTATTTATTCTCACAATTGTATCTTTATTTTAAGGTCATATAAAGAATGCACGAGAATAAAAATCCATGTACAGCGTTTGAATGATAACCTAGATGAATGCTTCTCTTAAATTGGTGGGTAGCTCCAAGTCAGGCTCAAATTCAGTCAAGGGTGAAAAATAGTGATCATGTCTTGGGAAACTTGTTCTAATGTTGGAGGATCCCACTGCACAGTTGCAAACAAGACTTTTTATTTTTCAACAAGATAACAGGACAAAGGTTGCAATCTAGTCCGTAGCTATTCAGCATTGCTGGTGAGGAACTAATGTAAGAACGAATCAGCGTTGTCCAACACCACATACTAATAAAAGTTAGGTCTTAAAAATGGCTCTATCGATATGATCTACTTTTTGTTTTTTGTAGTGTTAGACACTATGGGTGCCCCAAGAGTCCTATACTAGTTTTCAAGAAATCATGCAGCAAGTACTAGAGGGCGTTTGGAAACACCGGTTCAAGCCAAAAAAATGTTGGTTCAAGCTAGTTTTGTTGTATTATTTTTTCCCCCTAAACACTTCGGTTCAAGCCAAAATGTTTTTAGTTGAAATCTTTGGTTTGAACATGTTTCCAATCGCCTTCCTAGCCTTTTAGTATTTACACAGTGCAGTTAACAAGGATAGTGAAGCAAACGTTATAATATCTTGGATAAGTTGCATCAAAATGAAAGAATTTTAATTTTAAGATAACACCTTTGGAGCCGAATCCTTCTCCACTAATCGTGCCCGAACCCCCTAAAAAGGACACATAAAGTAAGGCATTATAATTTGTGACAAGTTCATGAAAGTCTTGTTTGATTAACAGGACGATTGAGGGGCTCTCTACCTCTACAAAGTCACCCGAAACCTGCTTAGACATTCCTTGCAATGACATCCGGTATTCGCGGATCAGACACTGATCGAGGGTCTGAAATCGACCTTCTCGTATCTGCAACCATTATTAAATTGGTTGATAAGATCATAGATATAATGCCACCATTACGTACAAGAAAATTCAAAGAAATTAGCGAGAGAGAGGACTTACGGATCTCAAGGAAACCTTCAAGCCCAATGGTAAAACTTCTTTTAGTCTCTTCGCAGTGGAAATGAACCAGGCATCATTTGTTCTAGCTGCCTCACATTCCTGAGAATTCGTTTTAAATGTTATTCATCCGAAATCAAACAATTTACAGCATTTTTTGTGAAAGAATATTACCAAAACAATGTTAAGTTAGACGGAAGACGCATAGAATATGAACATCCTTTAGCTCAACAAGAGACAAACTCATATGAGTTAATCATCTCAAACAAAGCAAACCAAAGCTAACCAACCATCAACCCAATCGTGTGAAGCTTAAACATCTTTGCGCAAATTCAGCAAATTTTCCACTTGCAGAATAAAGAGTGCCACATGTGCCGCCAACGCCTTGAAAGGAGGCTCATCCGAACAGCGTAAATAGTGGGAATGAAAGAAATTATATCATCTGGCAATGCCGACAGCCCATCTACTGCCGTAGTGTTCCGTACTTCACGATCTTCCTTTGTTCCATTATAAATTTTAACTCTCTTCTCTGCCATTCTGATACTGTCAACAAAGTTGGTGAAGCTCTTTTGTTAATGATGCCATATACCTAAAAAAATTTCTTTGGTAGATCCTAAGAAGAATTATGCACACGATGAGGATGACAATCATAGATAGAGTTATGGCTCCAATATATTTAACCTCTGCAAGTTTATATTAGAAGTATTGTTACATGTGAAAGAAAATGTTGTTGAAAACTTGGTTGGAACAGCAAACTATGGTTTGAATCTGTTAAAAAATAATATATATCATGTGATATAAATAAGACAAACAAGTAGCAATTGTAAAAGATTAACAATAGAAATTAAAGATAAACAGATACAACAAAACCTTTAATGAAAGCAATGCAACGAAAATGGTCGAGGCACGTGTAGGTCACGCTTTCCTTAAAACAGATTCGTCCCCTCCGGTTGTGCACGAGGATTCAACGGACGTCTGTCTCCCAGGATACAACGACTAGCAACGGAATCTTAAGCACTATCGGATACCGTTTCCGACGAACTTGAAACAATGTTTTATTCT
>CAMOHE010056563.1:0-54314 GCA_946598075.1 Artocarpus hirsutus
CGTAAATAGTGGGAATGAAAGAAATTATATCATCTGGCAATGCCGACAACCCATCTACTGCCGTAGTGATCCGTACTTCACGATCTTCCTTTGTTCCATTATAAATTTTAACTCTCTTCTCAGCCCTTCTGATACTGTCAACAAAGGTGGTGAAGCTCTTTTGTTAATGATGCCATATACCTAAAAAAATTTCTTTGGTAGATCCTAAGAAGAATTATGCACACGATGAGGATGAGAATCATAGATATAGTTATGGCTCCAATATATCTAACCTTATAGGCTGTTTGAAAAATAAGTTGGAACTGCGAGTTTAAATTAGAAGTATTGTTGCATGTGAAAGAAAATGTTGTTGAAAACTTGATGATAATGGCATTTTATGGTTTGAATCATAGGTCCAAACGTCTATTAATTTGGTTTGTTGTGCTTCAGAGAGAGAAGTTCTAATTCCTCAATGGCAAAGAATGGATTCTCCAACAACTACAAGGATGCATTAGTTTATGTGCAAACAATTTTCAAACACTTTCACAAAACACATTAACACATTACTTCTAAGTTTCGCTGTGAAAAGAGCAAAGAACTCTTGGGGGACAATAAGTTCTCTTCTCAAGTCTCTTATAGCATAGGAATCTATTTGTTGGTCTCTATTTTGGAAAATGGCAAGGCATAATAACTAGGATTATTATCATTTATGCCTTCCCAACTCTAATGTCATTCTTATTTATGTTGTCCTTGAACTTCAAAAACTCTTGTATTGTCCTAATTCTAAATTAATCCCGCTTAACCTCCTTCATTAGATAATAAAGTGAGAATTTTTAAAGTACAAAAAAATAAACTGAGAATGACCTTAAATTGTAGGGGCCACAAGTGAGAATCTGGATCCTAAATTAATAGTTATTATTGAATCTGTAAAATAAAAGTCTATGAAATTTATTAAAAAAAAAAAAAGAACGCATCAGCTTTATAAATTCCAAACTTTAAAAAAAAATTGCCGGTTTTCAAGTTAGTATTCTACTATAAATCTTATCGAGAATAACCATGCTTACGGAGGAGGATTGAGTGAAAAAGCCCCGAAATTTCAGAGGAAGCGGCAGGAGGATTAAGTTCTTCGACACCAATTTGGGAGATGACGAAAACGACAGGTCGTATGCTATCTTTGGGAGTGGTTAGGATTTTGGTGGGAGCTTATAAATCAGGATGACATGTCGTATCTTTAAAAAACTACACGTTGTTATTTTCTTTGGTAGGTGACGAAACGACAGGTCGTATACTTAGAGCCCCCACGCGTAAAAAAGACAGAGAGTATTTATTATTATTATTATTATTTTTAGAAAATATGAAATTCCTTATAAACTTTCAAAATGAAATGACAGTTATTTTTTCATGTAACGAGAAAAGTTGCAAGGTTGGAAAGAATGCAAATGGTTAATTGTATTTTCAGTGTTTACTTAAATATTAGATGGTGGGACGTGAAATAATTCAATTCATTTTTTAAATTTAGAAATTTTGTTAATGTAATTATTGAGTACTCCTTTTTACGCAATTAAATCAGGAAAAAAAAAATCAATTCGAACATCTCGAATTGATATTCTTGAGGCTTTTTAATAACGTGAAGGTACTTGAGGCTTTTCTTGTGACATAAAAATATTATTTTTATCATTATTAACTAAAAGTTAACAATTTTAAAAGTGCTTTAAAATATATTTCAATTACATTTATAAAAGATGTAAAAAATTTAAAAAAAAAAATTAAAGACCACATCACGAAAGAACGAAAAATTTTGGGATAAATGCACCATAAAAACCCTTAGCATTGCTAGTTGCAATAGATATAACATTACCAAGACCTCCATACTAAATGAGTTAGATTCATAAAATGACATATTGTAATAATTATTTTGTAATTCAAATTGTACTCTTAACGAGCAAAACAGCTTCTCTCTCAGAAAAAATAAAAATAAAAAAAATGCGTCACACATTTTTTAAGTCCATAAACTATAAAGTATATTAGTCACGGAAATAGCTAGAGTTTAAGCTCATTTTCGTTGCTTGCGTGATTGGGGTTACATGGTGACACAATATTTTATTTTTATTATTCGTAACTGTCAAGGTTGCAGTTTTTCCTATCATCAAACTTATCTCCAACCTCGATCATCGTCACGCTTTCTGATAATGTGTCCACATCTTCTTCTGAAATCAAGTCATTCTCAACATTTTCCTGCTCTATAAATACCTTGTTCCATTTTCAACTTTTCCCCATCACCACCATTTTCCTCTATCTAGATATTTAAGCTCCATTCTCAGTCTAGAACTAGTTTTTGTAGCAATGGCGGAAAACCCTATTCGAGTTCTAGTCACTGGTGCTGCTGGTACATGTTTTTATCTCCTTATACACACACACACACATAATGTTTGATTTTAATTTAATTGTTAATAATGTATGAACTCAGAATGTTATGCAAGCTTAACTAAGAAATTGAGTACCCAACATTCTTTTCTTGTTCTTGGACTAATTGGCAAGACACACAGAAGGAGAAGTTCTTTTCTTGAGAAAGAGGAGAACTAAGATCTTTGATTTGTGTGTGATCAACATTTCCTATGGACTTTGATTTGGCATCTTATTGCCTTGTCTTGTGAAGGTGTTTTTTTTAGATTCCCTTTTATTATAGTAATAACTTGGAACATATATTGGAAGTTTGGCTTGGATTTTAGCAGAAATTGTTTGTATTTGACCTGCATTCTCTGTAAACTCTATTTGTTTTTGGAGGAAAAAAAGAAGATATTTTTATTTTTATTTTTTGAAAAGATGGACTACCTTCTGTTGCTTCAGCAAGTTTTGGTTGTTTCTTTCTCTGTCGTATTCTTTTGGAAGCTCACCAGATACATGTGGAGCTTCTTGAATATTGAGAAGGAACCGGTTAGAATATTGGTTACTGGTGCTGCAGGCATGATTTTATGTTTACCTTTTATGTTTCTAGCTTTATCTTGAATTTAATATTTATCTTGCATTATGTTTCATAAGTTTACATCAAAATCAAGTTAAAAAAATTCGAATTTCTTAATCCCAGATAAATCCTTAATAAATTGAAACTTGATGACTATCAACATGCCAAAACTGTATTTGGAGCCGTAATGAGATTGATAATTCTAGTGAAGCAAGCAAGAATGTATGCATATCCCTAAGCAATTTTGAACTGTGTTCAACAGGGCAAATAGGTTATGCTATTGTTCCGATGATCGCGAGGGGGGCCATGCTAGGCCCAGACCAGCCTGTGATCCTGCACATGCTTGATATTGAACCTGCAGCTGAAGCTTTGAAAGGAGTGAAAATGGAGCTCATAGATGCAGCCTTCCCTCTTCTCAAAGGCAAGCTATCTCAAGTCTTGTTTTGAGAACTAGATTAATGCAGATAAAATGTTTAGTCCCTGGCAATTTTTTTGGCTAATTAAGGTGCAAATTATTCAATAGGTGTTGTTGCCACTACGGATGTGGCAGAAGCATGTCGAGATGTCAATATCGCAGTTATGATTGGTGGGTTCCCACGAAAGGAAGGCATGGAAAGGAAGGATGTGATGTCGAAAAATGTGTCAATCTACAAGGCACAAGCTTCAGCACTAGAAGAACATGCTGCTCCAGATTGCAAGGTCAGAATCCCTTTTGATCTTTTGTAACATTACTTCTTAATAATGTAATCTTATGAATTTTTTTTTTTCCGATACACATCTTTACATTTTGTGATTACATCAATCTATTACAAAAAGAACTTAAAAATTGTAATGTACTAATTGTTCCTATCTAGCTCAAGAATATGACTTTGGCTTTAAAATCTGCTTGTGTTTATTCATAATCTAATAATCCATAATCCATAAAAAAGCGGTAAAAAACCATCTAAAATAGTTTAGCATTGTATTTTATTTTGTTCAAATAGATTTAATCTGACGAAGTTTCATGGTATGAATCATGCAGGTTCTAGTGGTTGCCAATCCAGCAAACACAAATGCACTCATCTTGAAAGAATTTGCCCCTTCAATTCCAGAGAAAAACATCACATGTCTCACGAGGCTAGATCACAACCGAGCATTAGGACAAATCTCTGAGAGGCTAAATGTTCATGTTGGTGATGTGAAGAATGTCATCATCTGGGGCAACCATTCTTCCACTCAGTATCCCGATGTCAATCACGCAACAGTCACGACTACGGGCAGGGAGAAGTCTGTCAAAGAACTTGTGGCCGATGACCATTGGTATCACACTAGTCTATAAGGATCTTAATCTATACATGAAGTACTTAGGCCAGTTTGAGATTCTCTTGATTGTCTTAAAAGTACTTTACAACATTTGTTCTAAGAAGCAATATTTTCGAACTTTTAACTTTTGCTTATGCTTGTATTCCTATTAAAAGTAGAGCTTTTGCTTTTCTTAAAAGCACAACAATCTCAATTGAGACTCATGTTTTTTTCATTTATCTTAAGTTGTGTTTGATAAGAGGAAAAGCATTGTTTTTCCCTTATTGTGTTTAGTATGGAGTCTTTCTCTAATCCTACATATTGGGATAACTCAAAATTGGTTTTTAAAGGATTTAAAACCATTCTCTAATCCTCTTATCTCTTATGAACAATGAAAATCCCAAAATCCCTCCACTAATCCTCCCACCCGTTTCTCTACGTCCACTTTTACTTCCCATCAAACAATCTCTTAAATTCAAGTTTGCTTTACTAACATACCTAATTTTTCATAGGTTGAAAACCGAGTTCATCGCCACTGTTCAGCAGAGAGGTGCAGCCATTATAAAAGCTCGGAAGGTATCAAGTGCATTGTCTGCTGCAAGTTCTGCTTGTGATCACATACGTGATTGGGTCCTTGGAACTCCAAAGGTTAGTTACTATATTTAAATGTCCTTCGTGATTCAACCATATTTTATTTTATTTTGTTTTGTTTTGTTTTTTGTGATCAAAAGTTGTACATTCCTCTTATAATGTCATTTTTATTGTTTTGGATGACAATTAGGGAACATGGGTTTCAATGGGTGTATGTTCTGATGGTTCTTATGGGGTCCCATCGAGTATTGTTTACTCATTTCCGGTTAAATGTGAGAAAGGAGAGTGGTCTATTATCCAGGGTAAGCTGTTCATTAGAACTTAAAATGTTTTTATTAGGAAATTTTAGACATATAATATTATCTTACTAATTAGGGTAAAATTTTTGAATATTTCACAAATAGCAAAATGTCAAATCATTGTTATGTTTACTATGTAATTATGGAGCCTAGAATGTGACAATCACAAGAATAATTATTATGTAATTATATGATTCTTAAATTATTTTTTTTCTAAAAAATGCCACTATTGTAAATATGACATTTAGTGTTTTTGTTAATAAAATAATGGTCTCCTATTGTCTTTGATTAAGTAGGTTTGAAGAGAGAGATCTCAATAGAAAATTCACTCACTAATGTGATTTGTTTATTTGGATGGCAGGATTGAAGATTGATGAATTCTCAAGGGCAAAGTTGGATGCAACTGCACAAGAGCTAATTGAGGAAAAGTCATTAGCCTATTCGTGTCTCAATTGATGTGATGAATTTATGATTTCCTTGGAGCATATAATAGAAGGGCCTCAGTAAATGCATGGATAATAAGAAAACAGGGTTGACAACGTTGGTCATGTTATTTTAAAGTTTGTCAGCTTTCTTACTTTTAAGGCATGAGACATTTCCAAATTTAATAGTTTCCTCAAATAAAATAGTAACAAAAAAATAACTATTGTGATTGTAATTTGATAGCATGGTTTTTATCCCTGCATTTTATCAATCTTAAGGACTAATATGCCCTTCTGTTCGGTTAGATTTCTGATTCTCCCAATCAAATCAGAAGACTTTATCCCCCGAGTATACTCAAATATCTTAAAGAGAGAATTCTTTCCTCAACATTCCTCTAATCCTTTTACTTGTAGGCGCTTCATACCCTTGAATTGAATTCTCAACCCTATTATTACCGTTAGATCCTCTTTTCATATGTTGATTATGTCCGATCATGAATATGTAATTATACATATTTTCTGACTTGATCTAGTCCAGATATTTACTTTTTTTAAAAAAAAATTTCCGAACAATATAGTTCGCCTTATTATTGTGAACCTCGTTTCGTCAACTGTTACCCCTGTTTGGCATAGTGGTGGGAACCACGGTTCCCACCACAAACTCAGTTATGAACAGTATAAAGCTCTCACATGCTACAGTAATAATTTAAAAAAATGCTATAGTGTAAAGCTTTCACATGTTACAGTAAAAATGGTTCTAACCAACAGTTTCCACCGGCCTCCAAACACCACCTTTATGTAATTCCCCACACCTTCCTATTAATGACTTTATGTTGGAGAAACAATGACGTGTAAAACAAATTGTTGAGAATATTAGATAGTTTTTTGTTAAGCTTAGTAAAGACCAGCTGAAGCCGTTTCTTTAGTTAAGAAAATCAATTCAATTGTAGCCGCCTAATTACTACACTGAGAACTTCCTTTGTTTATGGTATACTCAATGAAGAAGTTCGGTTTAGCCCTCCTTTTCACTCTCAATAATTTTGTCTCTCTCTGATTTCTAGTGAAATAATGTTAAAAACGACGAATAACTATGATGCCTACATGACTGATACGTTGACAACGACATGTCATTTTATGCTTCAACGAGTGCTACCATGAAACGAGATGTTGTTATATTAAAGATTGTTGCCGTTTATGGACAAGACAACACGTCTTTTTTTTTTTTTTAATAATAAAGACAGCGTGTCATTTTTGTAAGCTAAACGGCGTGAAAACGACATGTTGTATTTTTAAAAAAGACTTGTCGTTTATTTCGTTTAATTTGCTGTGGTTTCTAGTTAAAATTTTGGAGCCGTTTGTCACTAAACGACATCGTCATTATTTCATAAATTTGTCGTGGTTTATGTCACTTACGCTTAGGGCCGGCAATTTCAGGCATGGCACAATGACACGATACAAAAACGACACGATATAAACGGGTTTAGAACGCATGTATATTAATTAGGCCATAAACGGATTGGCACGAATAACACGAAAATAAACGTGTTGGATTAGTGCCAACACGTTTAACACGCTTAATTAAACGTGTAGTAAATGTGTCAACACGACACGACATGACCCACACGTTTATAGCATGTTTAATAACTATAGTATTTAGTAAAAAAAATATATTTCAAGTATATTTATTAAAATAAAATACAAGAAAATGTAGAATGTAAAATTTGTAATCAAAACTAATAGGTTATTGAAACTAATTAATTAAGTTTAAGATGTGTTTTATAACTTTATAAACCATTCATTTTATTAATTATTATTAGAATATATACCTAAAATATGTAACTTTAATTTTTAATTTAAGCCAATTAAAAAACCTTTTTTTAAGTCAAGTGATTATATAAAAAATACAATTATACAAAAAATACCCTAATTTTAGACCTATATTTCTACTAAAATATTAATAAAATCAATCAAGAAATATATATTTATATTTTAAATAATATAAGCTTAAAACAAAAAAAAAAAAGCTTAAAAAAAAGCTTTAAAACAAAAAAATTGCAAATCTACAGGGCAAGGAATCGAACTTTGCACTCTAAAGTATATTTTGGTTTGTTTCACCGCCGCACTAGAGGAACAACAAACTCTAAAACAATGTCTTCTTTATATTTATTATTCTTTTTTAAACTTATTGCACTAAAACACAAAAGTCCCACATCGGATGGAGAGTAGAAATGTTCACAATTTTTCTCTATATAAACTGAGCCTTCTCTCTTGGTAGGTGCTCTCTAAGATTTTGAAGAGGGAATTCAGTTTAAATTATTAAATAAATAAATATTATTATAATTAAGTAGTTAAAATATAAAATTATATAAGAAAAAAATAAATAATAAGTAATTTAATTGTTGTCTGTTGGTAAGTATGTTTGTGTTATAAATGGGTTGAGTTTGTGTTTTAGTATGTTTATTAATTGTGTTCTGTGAGATGTAATTAGCAGCCTCAAACTATATTTCTGTCTAAAATATAACGTCGTCTATTAACGAACGTAACCTACACGTGTAGTAAAGAGAGCCTTCGTTTTGGCCCGCTTCCGCAGCTCCAGTATTTCCGCCCCTCTCTCTTAAATTAGCTAGGCTCTGGCCTCTGTGACGGCACAAGGTAAGATTTTTTCAATTTCACGTGAAACAAAAAGGATAGGATTTTTTAATTGAATTAAATACAGATAATTTAAACATTCTAGTATTTTTTTTTTAGGGATATTGTATTTTTTCCCCTTTTTCTGGATGTTGCAATTCGGAGCAGTTTACTTTGTTAAAGAGAATCGAGAATGGACGAAACTATGAAGAAATTTCAGCAACAATTAATCGAGCTCGAGACTGAAGCAGAGCATCTTCTTCTTGCCCGTCACCAGGTTAGTCACAATATCAAAACTCTTATATTTGCAGAATAGAACCGTACGTTGATTGATTTGTTGAGTTTCTGAGAAAATTGATCAATAAGGGAAAATTTTAGGGATTTGAATGTTCAAGGCTTATAATTTTTAAATTAGTTTCTGAGAAAATGGATAGACGGGGAAAATTTTAGGAATTTGAATGTTAAAGGCTTGTAATTTTTTTTTTTTTGTAACTTTAGAAATGGGTTTTGCTTTTAGAATTAAATGATCAAATGGGATGCTGGAAAGAACACATTTTGTGCTTGTGAATTGAAAATTTGGAGTAAAAGGTGGGAATCACTGATTCACAATTAGGCTTTTAAGTTTTTTACAACTTTGGAAATGGGTTTTGGTTTTAGAAGTAAATGACCAAATGGAATGCTAAAAAGAACGTATTTTATGCATTTGAAGTGAAAATATTGGATTGAAGGATGAGTGGGAATTTGTGATTCACACTGCAGGAGCTAAAAACTTTGAAAAGAAGGAAAATAAATCTAGTGACATTCAGATTCCTAATCACTTGGATTTAGGATGCTTGTATTTTTCTGGGTTGCATGTAATTTCTTTCTTTGTGAGTAAGAAAATATGGGGAGTTTGTAACTTTGTGGAGGAATTGCAGCTTGTTGAAAATGATAAGGTTAGAAATTGGAATAGAGAAGCCCTCACGGCTCTGCGGAAAAGGGCTAGAACGACAAAGACTAGTGTTCCGTCACCCTTTGAGTCAATAATGAGGGAAATTGGGGGACCAGAGTCGAGACCTTTAGTTAAGGAAGTATGTTCAACTTGTGGCAACCATGACTCGAGCGAGCGCACATGGATGATGTTCCCAGGAACTGATGTCTTTGCCAGGGTTCCCTTTCATGCTTCTCATACCGTCTTGGAGTCAGGTCACTTCCTGAACGCCTTATTGTTATGCCGTTTGATGGGCAAAATCTTATAAACAGGTTTTTGAAGAACGAAAATACTAGTCACATATCAAACATGGTGTTATTGAATGTAGTGTTGAAGAACATCAACTGCAACAAAAGCAATAAAAATAAATAAAGCAAAGAGTAGCGTGTGAAGAGAATTGATATTGTTGGCCATCTGCAGAAATTCAGTACTAATACTTGTTTTGCGTTATAGAGATTGAGCTGTTAATTATGTCCTGCATAAGTATATATCTATGTTCCTTCGAGAAAACAATCAAAATCATTAGTTGTTACCTAATTGAGGCTTAAATTGTAGTCCAAACAATCTCTAACTTAAAGACGATTAGATGATAAATTTCAAAAACATTTTTGATGGTAATGATATCTTGAGCCTTCAATTAGGTTCAAATTCTACCAAGTAGGAGGATATTGCCAACTCTTCTTTGCAATGGCTTTTGTACGTGTGTGCTAGTTAAAAGAATTTGGAGCCTATTTGGGAACATAGTTCAAACCAAAAAGTTTGGTTCAAACCAATCTCCATTGTTTTTCCTCACAAAATTTGAGTTGCTATAATGTTTTACGATTATACTTTTTATTCGAACCTATGTCCCAAACAGGCTCTTGTCCTCCTTGCTCTTTTCTTCATTTGACAAAAAACTAACTTCCCCTTTGTTGGATGCACTTGTTATTGACCAATTTGATTATTATGAACTCACAACTTGAACAATAAGGGCAAAACAAAGAGGAAACGTTCTCAAAGCTTCTGGTGTTGTTCTTACACTAATGCTGTTTGACGGCGGTAAAATCGATCATAAAGCTTAAGTACGGTAGCATGAATAATTGTGTTCTTGAATTGAGTTATTTGGTCTAGATCTTTCTGTACAGGTTCTTTGATCTTATTGTCCTTGTCTCAAATTTGTTTGCATCTTGTTGGCATTTAATGCAGATCAAGAACGGCTTGACTTTGAAGCTAAGAAACTCCAAACTTATGTGAAGGATAAGTCCATTTTGATATCAGAAAGAGGTGCACTTGCTGACAAGATTAGTCCGGAGGTGCTCAAGTCTCTCGTAACTCTGACAGACAAGAGAAAGTAAGTTACAATCTTACTACGATATCACTATCATTTCATTCATTTCCAACTAAGGTGAAAGGAATCAATAACCCCAAACTTTTTGTCTTTCTGCCTAGCATCAGTAACATTTTCTTGTGCATGACCATTATTTGTAGTTTTTTCCCTTGCCTCTAGTTCCAATCCATGGTCATTTGTAATCAAGTTTTACATTATGCGCATGTTCTCTAACTCAGTTAAGATGTATAGTACCTCTCATAGCCATTAAACTCAAGACCCTTTGTTTTCAGTACCTCTTGCATTGATGTATCATGTATGTGTTCTGCAGGAAGTTTTTATAGTTGAATTAATATGTAAAGAACTTCTATCGAGCTGGTTTTGGGACCACAATTAATATCATTTGGCCTCTTGCTTTTCTCACTTCTTCCCTAGCTCTTACCACCCACCCCCAAAACCCAACCCCACACCTAAATTCAGAGAAAAGAGTTGGTGCCAGTTTTTAGGACCATTTAGTTCCTTGTGTTGTTCACTGGCGATGTGGAAATTTCCTCGGCTTCTTAGTACACTTGATGACAAAACGAATGCCGTTGTCTCCTTGTTTTTGTGGAACTATCTATCCACAAGGTTTGGATATCTTCATCATTAAAAAAATATAAAGAATAAAAATATGAGAAAGCATCTTTGTGACAAGTTTCAACCTGCCCTTTATTTTACCTGTTTACAGATTGGTAGACTTTGAAATTGCAACATTTTTACTGTATACATAACGCTAAGGAAGGACGGGCTTTTAAGTTTGTCTTGTCCATTAAAGACAAATGACAATGTTAAGCTCAGAGCTGTAGGTGTAACGTTGGTGATTGGATTATTATTTGCATAGGCAGAAATTGACATGTTGCTCACATGTTGGAATAATATGGGCTTCTATTATTAACCTGTTGTTGCAGTTAAGAGGTTTTACATTTTTCATGAAGTCAACCTGACATCGGTCACAACCGGGGAGATGAGGAATCCAGAAATATATGGAAGAGTGAGAGACTCTTGAATCCATAGAGGATAAGCTTCGCCTACTTTGTCCAACAATATTTACAAAACTAAATAATATTTTCCATGTTTTGTCAGCGCTTGTGGAGTGAATTTGAGGCACTAGTTGTGGAAGTTTATGTCAACTTTTACTGCAGAAATTATTTGTAGACTGAGGGCTCTCTAAAAGCCCACAAAAAATATATCAATCTCCGTGTATTGCCTAGGGGGAAGTTTTATCAGGACAATTTTACCGTTTTGACCAAAACCAAACCCCATATTTCCAAGTTTACCCTATGAAAATTTGCTGAAATAAACCGTGTTACACTTGTCTTTATATAATTAGGTTGTTTGAGAGAAGAGTTTTGCCTCCCTCAACAATGTAAATTCATGTTGTAGTACTAAAGTTTAAACTATGAGTTTAAACTTTTCCCCGAACTCCCTAATGATGTGCATGCTCCGTTGATCAGCAAAGACTAAAGATTGGAAAATGCTCCTGTGGAACACCCTTTCTCCAAAAAATAAAATAAAATAAAATGAAGGGAGCGAAAAGGAGGGGCAAATAAAAGTGTAGTTGATACCCCGATAGCTAGCAATTTTTCTTTGCTCAAGATATATATACTATCAAAAAAAGTTTAATAAATCTAATAAAACATGGTTTAACAGAACATAGGTGTCCATCCACTAGTCACACATTGCAAGAATGTGGGGCCCTAAAATCTAATATAATCACATTATGTAGAGCAAAATCTTGGTGGTCTTGCCAAAGTCATAGGAAAACCCTCTCTCTCGTTCTCTCTCTCCGTTCTCTCTGTTCAAGCCGTGAATTATTATTATCATCATTATTATTATTATTCGATTTAGATTTGTAGTAGCTTTTTTGTCAGCCTATATAACATCTAGAAAAATCATGAAATTTGGCAATCTTTGTCAAGTTGAGCAAAGCACCACCACCCCACCACACCCCACCTCCTCCCAAACGGTAGTTTTGTTCTCCGTCCCACTCATTACCTGAATCCCAAAAAGGCTCTTACATTATTATTTTGTTATTATTATATTTTCAGTATTATAAAAAATTTAGAGGAATTGAACTTCCTCCCCTCCCAAAAAAAAGAATTATTAAAATAACAACTGCAGAAATGATTAATGTCGCTGACCAAATTGTGGACATTCCGTACATTAGAGTAATCGTCCATGTCAGCCTTTTCCCACCAAATATGCCACCAGACTGTACTCTGCACTCACTTTGATCAGACTCGGTCTCTGCCCCATTTTCTAATCCCATCCGCCGGTTCCACTGTGAATCCTTGGATCTCTTACACGTGTTCACATCAAGGTTTTTCCGTAATTTTAACAACCTTGCAGGTCAATCACGGGATCTTGGCCTATGTATTGAACCGGGCAAGCGTCTTAACAATAGGGCCAGTAAAGCTGCGAGTGGTGATAGAGGCGAGTGAGGAATCGAGTGTGGGGTGATATGGACAAACGACTTTCTACACCGAATAATACATCGTACGATGTGGATACGATCATCTGTCCTCCTGTCTTTTCCATGTTTTCACCCTTTTATACTCCTCTTCCATTTTTTTTCACACAATGCCCCTTTCACTCCCACCCCACCATTTTTATTTTTATTTTTTACTTTTCGAGTAAAAATAAATATCAAATTATTTCTGTATGATTATTGGGGTATTTGACAGTTATAAGAATCACTTAAGAAGTGTTTGGTAGTGGTGAGAACTATTTAGTTTTATCACAAATTTAGTTATAAATAGTAAAAAATTTTTACATGTTATAGTTACAATTAAAAAAATCATTACAGTGTAAAATTTTACATGTTACAGTAAAAGTGGTTCTCACCATTGGTTTCCACCACCCTTTCAAACACCCACTTAGTTCTCATCACAAACTAAGTTATAAACAGTAAAAAGTTCTCACATGCTACAGTAATAATAAAAAAATTGTTACAATATAAAACTCTAACATGACACAATAAAAATAATTCTCACCACTTTTTTAAACACTCACTATGATTTTTTTTAATTTAATATCTTTTAAAAGAGTATGAACCGATTAAGAAACAATTCTGCAGCATGGTACCGAAAGCAGTACCCTTAACAGTTGGGTTGTGTCGGATTTTCTTTTTACAAATTTGTATCCATTTGGAATGATTATGATATGATTCTCGGTTCATGCATTTGCAAAAACAAACTTTTAATCTTGGCGTTGAAATAAAATTGTGTTTATTATTATTAGATAAGTTTTTTTTTTCTTATTTGTTAATTGCTATACATGCTATTTAATGGTAGGTATAAGAAATACTATTTGAATACTCCAATGATATTATGTTTATATAAAAACAAATATATTTCAAATTAATAAAGCTAGTGGAAATTTGAGGGTCCTTTAAGACAATTTTTTGTACCATGAAAATTCGCCTTAAACCACAATCTTTGTGATTGAAGAGATTTCCTATTCCTTTACAAAATGTTGGGGCTCCCAAATTTCTTTTTATCATCTTAGATGCTCCTATATTCATGACTATTAACTTTCGGAGGAGTAAAGTGAAAAAAAAAAAAAAAACTATTAATCCCCCATAACCAATAATGGTTAAAAAAATAACTTACAATCGGTTTAGTATAAAAAATTATGGGGCTGTTTGTTTTCTGTTTCAAGAACGTTTTTGTCCTTTTTAAAAACACAAAAAATAAAAATGATTTCAGAAACATGGTTAAAATTTCTTAAAAAATGAAAATGAAAATGAAAATGAAAATTGTTTCAAACTTAGGTTTTGAAAACAAAAAAAAGACGTTTACAATTTTTTCAAAACCCATTATCGATCAACGGGAGCAGCCCACATCTCCTTCCTCACTCCTCTCTCTGGCGAACCACCCCCAACTCCAGTGACCCCAACCATAATGCAACTCCGACGAATCCCAACTACTGCCAAACTCCGGCGAACCCACAGCCACAGCCACAGCCCCAGTCCCAAGTTCCCGACCAGTCATAGCCCATTTGCCATTGTCGAACATTGGCCTTCGCTGTCCAGCCACCGTTGAAGCTCTCGGTCAAAGCCCAGTCATCGTCGAAGCTCTCCAGTGTCGACGTTCCACACACGTCGTCGGAGCCTGCAGCCATAGCCTATTTCTCCGTTGTTCCGCAGCCATCGCCGACAGATCTCGCCATCTCTTGGTTGTAGCAGTCGTGCGCCTCGTAGCGGCATCAGTCAAGAAGCCATTGCCTAGCGTTGTAGTTTGTCGCATTTGCTCGATCGCTGACCTAGCGCCCCTAATCTCCTCTGACAAGAGGCACTCGATTTCATTGTCAAAGCTTCTCGTGGAGGCCGCCAGCAACAGACGAGCCCCTGCATTGAGGACAGAGATCTGATCAGGGGAGATATGAGGGGGAAGGGCAATAAACAAAGAAAAAAAAAAGGAAAAAAAGTACAAATAATGATATTTTTTATTAAAAATATTTTGTTTTAAAAAATACATCATTAAATACAACCGAACATAAATTTAAAAACAATGCGTAGTGCCCAGTATAATTTTCAAGAAAGTTTTCATTTTCAATTTTCTCAAAAATAAAAATTATTTCAAAAACATCACCACTGAGACCTACAATTTTCATCTTTTTACCAAGAGGAAACAGCATACAAAAAAATCCAAACAAGTTCTCTAAGGCATATCGCTTTCTCTCTTCCCAAACTGATCAAGCACAACAAGAGGATGTGATTACGCAAAATGGAAAAAATGCTTGATGCGTTTCTTTCGATTGAACAACTTCTTAGTTGGGCGATGGAACTACTCATTCCTTCTTTCTTTTTTTTTTTTTTTCTGTTCCTCTTTATTTTTTGGATTAATTTGAAAAAAGGACCGAAAAAAATTTTAATTAAGAAAATGGCCTCTTTTTTTCTGGAATAAAGTAAGGAGCTTTTTCGAGCATCGAAACTGTCTCAGTTTTTTTCACAAAAAAGATAAAAATGACTATATCGAAGAGAGGAACCTAAATATGGTGAAAAAAAAAACTGAAATTGTTTTTTTACCCAAAAAACTAGTTTTGTGATGCAAAAAAAAAAGCCATCCATCAAATTTTTTTTTGGCCAAAAAGTTGTTTTTAAAAATCCCCTTTTTTTTTAGATCACAAAGGTCGTGTATAGACTATATCCCAAACTATCATAAATCCAATCTCATATGCTGAATTGATATATTATACCATATTTTTCCTAAGACAGAAGCAACAGAATGTTCCATTTGGTAATTAGGCATCAATTCTCGGGCCTAAAGAAAGGAATAATTTTTATGTCAATCGTAACTACAGTAACCTAAAGGGATTAGGGGGACATTAATCTCCTGCTTAATATATGTTTAGGAACTAATTAAACTAACTTCAATACAAATTATGGGACATCTATAAATATGTGATATTTTCTAAATTTTTAAGGAGAGAAAATGAAAGCGCGTCAGACAAAGTGTTTGATGGTTTTTTCTTTTTGGGTAATTTTGTGTTGATGCTTTGGAATATGCTAATATTTATATGTTGCAGTCCGAATTTTTTCCCACTAACTATTTGTGTTTTACTTGTCACAAGTAATAAAAATATTTGTGCAATGTGAGTCACCTGACTTGTAAATAATATACACCTTTCCGCGCCAACTTTTTTCCTTTTTTTCTTTATTTCGTGCCAAAATACGGTTAATAAAAGGGACGAAGAGCACACTTTGATGACAACACGTTAGAAAGAAATTTGACCCTCAAGAGTCGCTTTCAAAAGTAAATAATAAAAGCAACCAAAACGAAAGCAAAAATGCAAAATAAAAACGGTAACTTCTATACCAGAGAAATTAAATGGAACTGTAAAAACAGGTGAAATTGACGACTAAAGCAAGGGAATTTTTTTTTTTTTGGGAAAGAAGGATCTTTATTGATGAATATCTATTTTTTCAACTTTTAAATTTGCAAAATAAATTATTTTAATCAGATTTAATAATTTTAAAATAAGTACCATTAATAAAGTTTTTCTAAAAAAAAAGTCTA
Organism: Artocarpus hirsutus; assembly: GCA_946598075.1. Classification (NCBI taxonomy): domain Eukaryota; kingdom Viridiplantae; phylum Streptophyta; class Magnoliopsida; order Rosales; family Moraceae; genus Artocarpus; species Artocarpus hirsutus. Next base: position 16,498 of record CAMOHE010056563.1, read on the forward strand.
AAAAACAAGACAATTCGCCTAGTAAAAACCAAAAAAGTATTATCCTTGAGTGTATGTTTTTCAATCATCATATATTTATAAAAAAATATATAATTTTCATTAACGTTTACAATTTTAAAATGTATATGTAAAAAAAGGAGTAAAAAAAAAAAAAGAGAGTCACTCAACAAGCCATGATGATCTGGTAGCTGCAACTAAGGCTGATGAAACTAGACCAGGCAAAACAGCTAGTGGGGCCCAATGTTTTAAATACCCTCAACCGCGTGGGCAACAGAGATAGGGGAGAGAGACTTGACGACCTCTCTCTCTCCTCTATCCCTCTCTCTTTCTCTCTCATGACCAGTCCTAACTCCTAAGTAGTCGGACTTGGAAACTCCCCTCTTTTAACGTAACCCAGAAAATCAGAATAATTCCCATTTTCCAGTGGCTTTCACTCGAAAATATCTCACCATCCCAAGGGTAAAATCGTCAACCAAAAAAATTCAGACGACGCTTCACTGTTCAGAGTAGAACAAACAAACCCACCCAGCCCACACTAAGCCCGCTCCCTCTCTATCTGCATTAGCCGCCTCGTAACTCAGTTGTTCTCTCCCACACAAAAAAACGTAGAGAGAGAAAGTTCCTGAAAAGAAAACAACAGCTGTTGGAGAGAGAAACAGAATGTGACAAACAAACAAGACATTGTCTCCAATGAAAGAAGAGATCATATAGTCATTAGTCAGCTCAAAGGCTTCAAAATTATCACCCACTCACTTTCTCTCTCTATATCTCTCTCGGTCTTCTCACTAGCTCACTTCGACAAACACCAACAACATACATTCCATTGGTGAGTGGTGAGATACAATTTTTGCTCATGGACAAATGCTTCACCGACACGTTTTCTTTTTGTTTCTTTCTTTTTTTTTAAATTATTTAATTAACGTGTGTTTGTGAACTTTTGTTGGCAGGTTTAATTTGAAAAACCTCGTAATTCAGGGGAAATGCTAGACTACGAATGGGGGAACCCGTCGGCGATCATGCTGGCCGGGGATGAACCGGAGCAGCATCCCGGATCCGACCCGACCCGACAGGACAGTCTGGAGCATTACGCCTCCGCTCAAACCGCCTTCGACGACCACAGTGCCCACTTTCTCACTCCTCATCATCATCATAATCATAGTCATAATCATAATCACAATCACAATCATCATCACCATGATCAGCACGCCAACAACAATAACCACTCAGCCTTCGCTCACCACCACTTCAACGGCGCAACCACCGCTCACCACCACCACCACCACACCCAATCCCAAACCCCTCAGCACTACCTCCAGCAGCAACAACTCCACGTCCACTCCTCCTCCTCTCTTTACGATTTCCCACGCGCCTACGTTAGCGCATCCTCCTCTGCTCCTGCCTCGATGCTCTCCCTTGATCCGATCACGGGTGGAGGAGGAGGATCTGGCGGCGGGTTCCTGCTGGTGCCAAAGAGCGAGGATCATCACCAGAGGGCGGCGGCGGCGGACTTCTCGTCTAGAATTGGCCTGAATTTGGGGGGGAGAACGTACTTCTCGTCGGAGGACGACTTCATGAGCAGGCTCTACCGGCGGCCGAGGGCGCTGGAGGCAGGTTCGTCGGCGAACTCGCCGCGGTGCCAAGCTGAGGGCTGCAATGCCGATCTCTCGCATGCCAAGCACTACCACCGCCGCCACAAGGTCTGCGAGTTCCACTCCAAGTCCTCCACCGTCATCGCCGCCGGCTTGACCCAGCGCTTCTGCCAGCAGTGCAGCAGGTTAATTAACTTTAATTAAATTAATCACAGCATTTTTTCCCTAATCACGGCTTCGAATTTACCTAAATGTCCCTTTCCCCCAATGATTGGTTAAAATCCCGATGGTTTTGAGCCTAATTAGCAACTGGACTCCCCGGCGAACCTTTTTTGGTTGCGGAATGACGAAATGGCCCTTGTGAGTTATAATATTTACGGTCTTGGCTTAGCTACTTCGTATGGTTGACGTCGCTGTTGGGATTTCCGGAGAGAGAGGTGGTGGGCTGTCGGAATGACGAGAATGTCCCCGCAGTTGAATTATCAAGTATCGGCGCAATGATTGGCTCTCTTCCCGTACATGTGGAAATCCCGAGGGGCATTTGCGTCCGTAAAAATTTTGCGAAGATATAAACTTTTTATCACAATCCACCACTTACCGTTTGCGTACTGCTTTTCTTTTGCTTCATGTAGTAATATTGTTAAATCAGTAAGGGTAACATAAATAGTGTCACTATTAATGATGATAATAATAATGATAATGAACTGCATTGAAGCTTACCCATAAGAACCATTAATAGTAATATTTATAGCATTAATAAATTCCTTTGTAATGATAGATGTATACATATATATTTGCAGATTCCACCTTCTCTCCGAGTTTGACAACGGAAAACGAAGTTGCCGGAAAAGGTTGGCCGACCACAACCGTCGCAGGCGAAAAACTCATCAGCCAAACCAACAAGAAAATATTCCCAAGTCCTCACAACCTGAAAATGCCCGGAATCCAACTTCAGATAATGTTGCAAGTACGTCTTTAAGATACTATATATATATATATATATATATATATATATAATCTTATCAATCGGTTCATTTTTAAAATATACGTTTTAGCTAGATTATATGTGTGGAATTGTTCTGAGTACGTACTAAGAATTTGTCACAGAGAAATGAATCGAAAATTTGATCTTAATATTCGAGTTCGAAGTGTTACACCATGATTAAATTCATGTGCTAGCCGGAACATGTGCTTGTACGGAAAAGTGCTTATGAGAGCGTTGGAAACTGAATTATGAGATTTTCTCCCTTTTTTGGTTTTTTTTTTTTTTAAATTTAAATGCAGGGTCGCCACCAGATTCTGGAGCTCAGTCATCGTCGTCGGTGACGGTGGCTGTGTCGCCGCCGAGAATGTCGTTAGATTGTTTCAGGCAAAGATCTTATCAAACTACTACTGCGTCTTCAGGAACGTCAAGCTCAATGTTTTTCTCAAGTGGGTAAAGAAAGAAAAAAAAAAAAAAAGTCACATCTACCGAGGGGATGATTTAGGTTTATGAATCAGAAGCGTTTTAGCAATAACGTATAGTACTGAATTAAGTAATATCTAGCTATTAATTTTCCTTGAAATTGTAGTTATTTGAGTTTTATTAATTATGGTGAAGCCTTTAGCTTCTTGATCTTTTTAATTCTTCTTTTATTTGTTTTTTAACTTTTTTTTTTTAATTTGAGGTGGGATGAAATATTCCAAATCTTAGGATTTTCTGTTCTTTTAATGCAAGGGTTAATGTATGTTGAGGGAAAGTGGATGGTGAAATTGAACTTGTTGGGAAAAAATATGAACTTTTCCAATGAAGGGTCTGTTTGGTTTCAGAGAAACTTATGGAAGACACGGGTGGTTCAGGGTTTACATTCATTTTGAGCATTGGCATTATTTTACTTTTGTTGTCTGGTGCTGGAATTTTCCCGGAAAATGCAATGAACACTGAACTTGTAGGGGAAAATAAAACCATATTAAAAAAAATAAATCGACCACGTGGTTACAAAATTTTATTTTTGCCCTTTTTATTTAAGAAATGATATTATTTTCTAAAAGGCAAGAATCAAGAGGCTGTCTCCTAAATGGGCACTGTCTAAGCCAAAGTTACAAATTATTTCGCACTCAATTTTACAAAATGAATCACATATAGCCATCTCTCTCTTTCTCTCTCTCATTATCATGTGCAATATTATAATTGTGTGGTTATTGTTTCAATTGGGGTCGTGAGGGCAAGTTTGGTGGGCGACAAAGAACATACATATCAACTTGATGGCTGGATCTAAGATGCATTTTTTTTTTTTCCATTTTGTGAGACTTTCTTCAATCTTTCCTTTTCTTTTTTGGGTTTTAGGGGACTTATGCTAATATGAAAATTAACTTGAAAAACAGGTCTTTTAAGATCGGAGTTGAATATAATGAATACTGATAGCAATGCGTGATATCGTCAAAAGAAAATTAACAAGACAATTATTTAAAAAGAAATTATATTATGATATCTGTAATAGAAAGTGCTGTAGCATGTGAAAGTTTTATACTATTTGAATTGAAACTGATAAGTTGGAACTAAGTTTGCTAAACATCCTATTAATATGTTTATTTTCAAGTTTTACAATTCGTTAAGTTTATTTCTTTTGATTCTACATGGTTACCATAAAATTGTGAAGTTAGAATAATTGGAACATGGCCCAAACCACAAATTTGTTGTTTCGACAAACTTTTTTTTAGTATTTTCTCTATAATTTTTTTTTCTAATTTACAGTTTCAACTATATTCTCAAACATTTTACAATATTAATAGAAAAAATATTTAAAGCACTAAATGGAATTTATCCAAATTATGTAGTTTCTATTATGCTAGAGAGAATTAATTGAGAATGAGATTTCTATATTATAACTAATATATATATATATATATGCGCAAAAAATAGAAAGAGAAAAAAAGGCAAACAAATACAGCGTGAAGTTGAAGTAAACACGGCAAGCAAAAATCTAATGTCCACTCAAAAAAGATATTGGCGGGTGGGGCAGGGGCCAAACAATCTGGCTCAAAACTAGTTCACAAGATTTTCTAATATAAAGTTGCAATATTTAAATTCTGTACTAGTTGATAATTACAAGCATGATGATGAGATTTTATACTTGTTTTCTTCTTGTTTTCTTGGAGTTATATTGAGAGCACTGCCCGCATCTAATTCACTTGAAAACATTGGAAGTGAAGTGACTTTTCATATTGGGGACTTCCTTTTTACCAACATTTGGAAACCTCCTTGCACTTTCGTGGAAATTTAAGTGGGGCCATTGTTTTGTTTTTCTGTTCATTAATTAAGCAAGTACTACTATTAATTCGTTTATTTGTTCAAGAAAAAAAGCTAAGTTTGTTTGGTTCTGATGATGAAAGGTAGTATACAAACAAACTGGAGGGATTTTGAGAAAAAAAAGGCTAGGAATAATGACATAATTATTAGTTGACAAGTACTTAATTAAGTAGTACATATTACATGGATTTTGAAGACTCTTTGTTAGCAATTCGCTGAGCCTTCATATAATACCTGGCTCTTGCCAGTACTTCACTTTTGAATCCTCTATATTGAATGCCTAGACCGAGCACAAATATTTGTACACCAGCTTTACATAATGTTCTGAGACGGTCACGTGACAAAATTAATAGCCAGTAAAGTTAGGTTCTATGGCAAAAGTCATTAATAATGAGAATCCACAAGCATATTATTAACCATGCCAATTCTTAGAACGGTTAAAATTGATTGGAGTAAATGTTGTTTTTAAATTTAGAGCGGTGTCAAATATTGTTCATAAAATATCGTTTTAATTGTTAAAATATAAAGCTTTTATATGTTATAGTGTAAAACAAAAATATATTACAATGTAAAATATAATCATTATAACTTTTAGTTTTAACATAGTCATTATCTTATGAATACTAATCTAGATTGATAAATCAGAACTTACCAATATATGATAAGAATATATATATATACACACACACACTAAGAAGATTTCATTTTCTTCGAGAATGACGAGAATGGCAAATACCTAGCCAGAAACCTTTGTTGTTCATTGTGAATCGATCTCTCCCTAATTCGGATCGTCCTCTATCTTTTTCTAAGAATTCACCATCTTAGTTCAATACCATGTGGATCGAAACTTATATTTTTGACCGAAGAACACCCCTACTAGTCCCCAAAACCTAAATTATTAGAAAGTCGGACCACATTGATTTGTTTTCAAATTTTCAATTAATATACCTTTTTTTTTTTGGTCATATGCATCTCCTTATGTTACTAATAAACGACACATTGCAAACCACACCATCAAATGTGCAATATTGCACCGTAAGAGATACATTCTGTATACATGTTTCTATGACCGTTTGCAGAAGAAACATTTTTTAGAGAAATTTTCATGATGTCTTCTTTTGAATTTTTTTTTTTATAAATACAAATATATTTAAGTGTAACATAATTTAAACAAGTGTTATAAGTAATAGTGTAGCATAACTTTTGGAGTGTGATATGGATACACACGTTTTTTAAAAGTATGGTATACCATATAGTTTTATCTATTTTTACTGATTTATGGGCCGTTTAGTAACTGAAGTTTTAAGTTTAAGAATTGTTGCATATAAGAGTTTTACACTATAGCAATTTTTTATTTTTTATTATAGCTATAGTTAGCTTTACACTAATCATAAAAGTTGTTGAGGTGAGAATTTTACATTATAACAATTTTTATTTTTTTATTATAACTATTAAAAGCTTTATATTAATTATTATTACAACTAATAAGTTGAAACTGAAGTGTTATACACGAACACTTTCCTTAAAAGAGTTACCTTTTTGGTTTGAGGAATCAAGAAAGTGCACTTAAAAACTTGCCAAAATGATCATTATTTCAAAACGGTGATTTATAATATTCATCCGCCATGGCCCATGCATGTTTGGGGGGTGGCGGCATCACCTCAAAATTGTAAATCAAACCGATTATTTTACCAAAATCACAGGCTTTCTATCTGTTATCGCTGGTAATAATAATTGAAGAAATCTCATATGTATTGTGTGCATTATTCACATTTGCAAAGTAAATATTTGTGGAAATGTCGCTCTTATTGCACTTTTGGCTTCAATTAAGTTTTCTGTCTCATTATCCCATGTCAAAGGAAAAAAGGAAGGTTAAATTTATTGAAAGCTTTACAGTCGGAATTTCTTTGAAAGTCAATGAAGGGTGATACTTCATTTATTAGCATTTTTTTTTCACTTGTATTTTTATATGCCTGAGCATGTACGGCTTTACAGAATTAAAATGAAAAAAAAAAATTGGGACAAATTTTAGGTCAATTTTTTATGGGAATTTTTTTTATCATGAGAGTTCATCAATTGCTAGAAGATAGGTTTTGAGAATAATGGATCAAAATGTCCTAAAAATCAAATTGAAAGCCCTTCATAATTGTTAGTCTTGTGACAGTGGTCCAAAGCCATGTTCACCTTGCGTGAATGTCTCTCTTTCTATAGAAGAAGTGAAAGGCATAGTTTAATCCAAGTGGTCCAAACTTTGAAGGAATCCAAACGGAACCTCTTTGTTAGAGAAAAAGAATGAAAAGTGGGTACTTTGTTTCACTAGATAAGTGCAACATTTCATTCAGCTCCCCACTGTGCAGTTTTGTGGGTCCCCATTATTTTCCCACTTACCTCAGTTTTCCTTTATTTTTTGATTTTTTTTATTTAAACTAACTGATAATGTAAGTTTTTCAATGGGGTCTTGTTATATGGATGGTTCTAACTCACGACATCAATGATGCACCTTTATAGTTGTTTCATTGTGCAATTTCACCCTTCAATTTCGTAAGTGTTTTCCCCCCACAAATTGCAAAAAATGTCATATTTTTAAAACTAATTGTAGTAAATAGTATGTTTTAAAAATATTTGTAATAAATATCGTATTTATAATGTAAACAGTTTATTTACTATTTTGTTTATAGTGTAAATAATTCTTATTTGTATAATAAATGAATTTATGGTGTAAATAATATATTTATCCTCTTATTTATAATGCAAATATTAATTATTTATATAGTAAATAAATTATTTACATTTATAAATTTGACATTTATTATAAATATTTTAAAAACCTAATATTTATCTCAAAAAGTTTTAAAAATATGACATTTCCTTTGTTCTTCTATTTTTTTTAATCTCACACAGGCATTGTTAATTTTGTTGGTGTCCGTAAACTTTATATATTCATTTGTTACTTTCTAATTAGAATCATTTTATTTATCAGCACTGATGTCGAGAAGTTTCTCCCTATTAAGAATTAGACGTCTTGATTTTTTTCAACTCTAAAAGGCAATAAAATTGTAGAAAATAAACAAATAAAGCACACTCAAGATTTGTGATGCATTTAATTTTAGTGGTTTTTGTAATTCATAATTATGAAAAAGAAGATCACAAGAAAAATCGCCCGCCTCTTATACTTATTGTCTCTAATTTCTCTCTTAATTCTAAAAACGCCGCTGAGGCAATAATTAAGCTTCAAATTTAACACTATAGAACTTCCTTTGAACACTAAATATGTTTAGGAAAATATGCACATTTGATGAATTCATTAAAATCATGGGTAGTATTTTTATATTTATATTTTTCAGTGGGAGATGAAGAAAGGAGACGTCTATAATTCTCAGCATGTAGTACAAAAACTGTGCAATAGGGGAGAAGTGAGTGGGGCCAAACTGTTTAAATGGCAGCATTAGAAGGCCCACTGTCCACGCAGATCAAGCGGAGACTGACCAGAGTTAGCAGACTTTTCCAAGGGGCTACACGTGGGGGGAGCCCTTTAAGTTTTGGGCCCAAGCTAGGCCAGCCTTTGTGGGGCCCAATCTGATTTTAGGGCTTGATTTTGAGGCCTCTGGTCACGTGATCTGCACCTGTTCGAGATAGAGTTTTGTCTTTTAGGTTTCATGGGGGACACCTGTCGCCACCAACCGGAGAGCCCACCTCCAGTTCATTAAAAAAAATTCTTGGAATGAAATTTTTCTTTTTTCTTTTTTTGGTAATTGATCAACAGGAACCAAAAAAAATACCACCAATAAATATCTATCTTCAGACTCATATTTATATATAAAAAAAAAAGTGATTTTGACTTAATTTAAGGGTTTTAAAATGTACATTATTGGTGGGATTTCCATCATAGAATTTTTTTACATAATATTTATAAAAAAAAGGGAGAAAATCAGGAACATAATGGCACTCCTAATAAAGTTGCAAAGAGTTTGTTCCTAAATGTCTTCTGGTACATTTTTTTTTTTTTTTGTCAAAACTAGACAAAACTCCTGCGTCTATCTTTTATATATTGCTTGTTTGCCATATGAAAGAAAGACAATTAAACACAAGCATCAAAAACTAAAAATAAAAATAAAGAACAAAAGATAGAAAGAAAGAGAGACACACAAGATATTGTATTTTTATAGCAGTTAATACTGAACTAACCTAACAGCACCGCACATATGATTGACGCAATTCTTGTATTAAAATATTGAATTTTTATTATATTTCGTTAGATGTGAGTAATTCTTATTTTGTTTTGTTCTAATATTACCAGACATGGGTTAACAATAGCAGGTTTTTCTTTTTGGCAACAAACACCTCATAAAGTTTTTGCATTTTAAAAGTTATACCACAAACTTCCAACGTTCACAAATCTCCAACTTTGAAAATCTTTAACAATTATAGTCCGATCAATAACGAGCAACAAAGTATAAATAAAATGTCTCAAAGGCTCTCCACATAATCGATTAGGGAAGGGTGTCGTTTGTCATTTACAAACCCTAGAACTTGAGAAGATAAAAAAAATAGTTGGGCAACAAAGCAACCATGGGACCTCCCAGGTATGCTAGATTTGGACTTGCTTGTGGTCGTCGGCAACAACATTGTTCATGCAAAGAAAAGTTGGCAAGATTTTCTTCGGAAGAGAGAAAAAGAGAGGGAAAAGAGTCATGCAATTTCTTATTTAGCAATGTTTGTTCTAACCAACTTTTCAGTTAAAAACAGTATAAAGCTCTTACATATTAAAGTAAAAAGAAAAAAGTTAACTATAGTATAAAGCTCACATGCTACAGTGTTTATAGTTCTAACCATCATGTCAAACATTCTATTGTTTATTCTCACTAAAGGCACATGTTATTTTACCGTCAAAAAGCCATAGCTGTAATCAAATGGAGATATTTTCAAGAATTTCAAATTTCATGGGTTGATTGCTAGATTGAAAAGTATAAGGGGTCAACTCACAAAAACTTTAGGGTCTAATTGTGAGAGAACCCCCTTAACATGTAAAACTTCTTTGTGACCTTATAAATTGATGGGTCAGCGAAAGTGACGTACTTTAGACTAAACAATTTTTTCGTCATTTTAGCTATATTCTCCAACTGTTTCACACTTTTTTGGCTTTTCTCGTCGTACAATAATTTTTTCACAAAATCATGCAATTTGAGTGGGAACAGAGATAACGCTCATTCAATGCTGGCTTCTATGTCCTGTCCTTCTACAACGGGTATGAAATATATGTATATCTTTCGAGATTTATTGTTGATTCTTGCTCAACATATAATTAAATAAATTATATATTCTCATTTTTTATTGTATAAAAGTAAATGAAAAAAATCATGGTCATGGATATCAGAATATGTGGTGAAAAAAATAACGTGCCTGGCTGTGTAGATAGAAAATTTTCCTTTTTTGTTTATATTTCCGCAATAACACAAGAAAGAGTCAAAACCAATCTAGCAAAATTTTGTTTGTATTTTTCCAATAATTCAAGAAGTTCACAAAACTTTGTTAATGTGTATTTCTAAAATAATTCGAGAATTGTAACTAATTTAATAAAACTTTATAAAATTAATTAATTGCCTACAACTTTCAACTTTTTAGGACAGATTACTCCAGTAGTCTCAAATCTTTTCACGAAAGTAAGCATTTGATCTTTGAACTTTTTTTATTTAATCGACCTAAATCTTTAGTTTTAATTGCTGGGGGACAAATTTAACAAACGTCCGTTAAAATTGCCCTTACGTGATGTGCATATGACCACTTTAGTAAGAGTATTTTAGTAAAATATCTAATATTTTTGAAAAAATTTAGACTAAACATAATAAAAATAATAAAAGGTAAAAACAATAAATTAATATTAATAAAAGTTGCAAATAATAAAATAGAAAAAAAAAACAAAACTCAAAATTTTCTGTAGACTATTGTGCCTCCCTCAACCCCCCTTCGTTGTTCACCCTCCCCTTCCCGACAGTGACCCCCTCCCAACCTTTTTGGTAGTCCCTACCTTGAGCTTTGTCATGATTGAGCTCGATCGAGATGCAACCCGTTGTTGATCAAGATTTCACAAGCCCATAGTGCAAGCCAATTGAGACCCAGAATCATCCGTCACCAGCCCAATGTTCTCTCCAATGGCCATGAGATAATCCGGGGGGGTGTGGTGTTGGGGGAGGGTTGTGGAGGTGGCCTTTGTTGAGGACTAGAAGAGGAAGATAGAGTGCTAGGGCTTAAGGATGATGATTGTTATTTTTTTTTGTCGATAAAAATGACTTGTTTAGAATCTAGGTTTATCTTAATAAACTACTTTCTTGAGCTTAAATGAACCCTTTATGTCACGCCCTGAAATACAGGTAGTGACGTGGTGGATTAATTAAGTTAATTAAAGCATATTTTTTATTAAAATTACCAATTAAATGATTCGGTTATTTTCAAAAACGTGATAGCTTAAAACATTTTAAAATAATTATCATTACTTTGAAACAGTTAATTAGGAAGTAAAATATTAAAGATAGTTAAACATAAACCGGGTCCCACCGGACCTACATTAGTGCACACACATGGTGTCGACAATAAAATATTATAATCACAGTCTAATACAGAGATAAACATTTAAATAATACATGCTTTGATTAAGCAATAACCAAAAATAGTATTCCTACGACTCACTTGTTTGCTCTGTTGCCTCCCTATCGGTCTTAAGCTGCAATCCACCTAGGGCAAAAGGGTTTTAAAACAAATAAAGAAATGTGAGCGGAAGGCTCAGTAGGATTAAGTTAAAAAACGTTAATTTGATAATAAAATTTCGAGTTAAGAAAAATATTTGGAAACCGAATTGAATAAATACATAATTAAATAAATGAACAAATAATTTATTTAAATTGCTCTTACCAAAACAGTTTTTTGTTCATCTCGGACAAATCATATGTGTTACTACCGTAGTGACCCAGCTGGGTTTCGAGACCTGCCTCTAAGGTCGCACTCTATACTACCCAATCTCTGAATATGACATCATGCCCTTATGTGTATTTATCATTATTTAAAATCCCACGTTACTGAGTATTCTCAATTATATTCATTATTTGATTTATTATGAATATGCATTCATAGACAAGTAATGAAAAAGGCTAAGAAATTCATTTTAAATCATTCCTTAAAAATCAAATTGAAGGAAATCTTCTATCAAGAAATCTTTTTGCTACCTAAGGCCCCCTTTGAAAATATTTTAAACATTTTTGTTATTTATGGAAATCATTTTGAAAGAATCTTTAAGGCTAAAACCATTTAAATGCTTAGCTACCAAAAAAGGGGGTAGAAGTCCTACCTCGATATTCTACGTCGGTGCTCATCACCGTAGTCGTGTTCTACTATATGTTAGCTCCACGGAACCATGAATGACCTTAACAGTAAACCAAGTCTCATCAATATCTGACTCATAGTACTCTACAATACTACCCTACATCATGGTGTTCTAGTGTGTCATTTATGTCCGCAAAGTTATACTATAAGGTCAAAATCTTAATCTGGGTTCAAAATAGTGAAAACGGGTGAAAATGACAAATTTTGCAAAGCCTGGTTAGCCTGTTGGTTCCCGTGGTCCGGCCTGCCAAACTACACAGTTCGGCCTACCAACCTTACATGGTCGGCCTATTGAATTATCCCCAGGTTCGACCTGTCGATAAGTTGAATCTGACATGCCGAACTCATGAATTCGGCTTGTTGATAGTCAAGATCGGCATGCCGAACTGAGAAAATTTTAAAAATTTCTAGACTTAGATCTCGTCCTCCTTGAGCCCAAATCTTCATTTTCAACTTGTTTTCTCAATTCGTAGGCATAGAAAACACTCATAATTGATAGAAAAACATAAATAAACACTTTTAAACTAGTTTAAACAAGATTTACATAAGAATTTTCAAGAAAATCCAAAAATGAGGAAAAAATAGAAAAATGTGATTTAATCCAATTTTTGTTCAATCAAGCTTAAATTCAAGTTGGGTTGAGTTATTCTAACCTAGATTAAGGGTTTCCTACGCTCATGAAACCTAGATTACAACGTTTTAAGGAAATTAGAAAATTGAAGCAAAGTTTGAAAATTTGAAAATAAAAGAATTTATCTTGAATCGAAGCTTTAAAATGAGTTTGCGAAAGCTCAATCGCATTCCTAGACGTCTAATCCAGCTAACAATCAAAGCTTGGACTCAAAAATTTTTGAATCAAAGAGAGAGGGAGAGAGGGAAAGAAACGCAGAGAGAGAGAGGGAGAGAGAGAGTATGCTAAGAGAGAGTGAGAGAAAGGGAGGGAGAGAGATTTAACTAGAGGAAAATGTGGTTTTGTAGAGTGAAAATCATATTCCAACATATGGTTTTCTGAAGGGGGCGTATTAGATATTTGACAAATTGTTTTGTTTTGAAAATTTAAAATAACAAGTAAAAATAATAAGGAGTGATTAAAAATAATTAAAAGTAATAGTAATCAGAGAATATTAAGAAATGGTTAAATTAAGTTTAAACCACTAATTCATTATTTTCACACTAATTATACTGAATTAAAAATTGTGGTGTTACACTTTAATCTTGTGTTTTGAGTTTAAGTTATTAATTTTAGAAGGTGACTCAAGTGTTTGGAGTAAATTTAGGTCCTTAACTGAGAGATTACTCTTATTGTTTGTGTTTCAAAGATCAAGAACTTTATAGCTGCATTTTCTGGTGTTCTGATTCTTTGACATAGAACTAGAACTATTTTGTTTGGCAAGTTTATACGACTCTCCGCGTGTAATTTGGTTGCAATTTTTGTGTTCCATAAGATGTGGACTAGAGTTTGAAGTTAAAACTGGGATCTTCAAATCAATCTTATCGGATTTTGTGGGCATCTTGGTACGCAATTCCTCAAAAGTTCCTTCTTTGTTGGTCTTCGTTAAGGAGTGCTGTTAAGAGAAGTGAAGTACATTTTTAGCTTCTTTCCATAACATGACGACACAGAAGAAGATCCGAGAAAGATGTGTGTTGTTGTTTTTTTAGGTTGTTTATTTTATTTTTTAATTTTTTTAATAATTTTTTGTTTTAATTTTTAAATATTCACTTATTTTAATGATTAAAAATTATGTCTAAACAATTTTTTCTATTTAAAATTAACGGTTTGACTGTTTAAAACATCCCTAACAACTAAAACCAAAAGCTTAAAATGGTTGAACAAAAAAAGGTATATAACTGCCTTAGTCCCCAACTTTTTTTTTTTGTTTAACTAGTTAAAGGTATGATTTAGTTCTCAATTGTTAGTTTGACCGTTAAAAAATATTTTGACCACTTTAATGAGAGTATTTTAGTGAAATATTTAATATATTGTAAAAAAAATAAAATTAAAACCAAAAAAGACATTAAAAAAGGTAAAAATATATATTATTAAAGTTAGATTTTTTTTTAAAACAATAATCAGATAATTCTTTAAAAAAAATGAGATAGCTTTTTTTTCCCTCTTGACAAAAAATAAACAAACAAATAAAAATTCCCCCTGCTTCCACTTCTGCTCCATGCCGACGGCTAGACCGAATCAACAAAAACATGTACATCACTCAATTGAACAAAAAAAATCTAACCTTAAATCGTCAATTACTAAAATCAGCCATTATTCTTCCTCAAACTCTACACCCAAATAAAAATATTTACCAAAATAAACTATAACCGAAAAAACCCAAAATTAATTGACAAACATAATTGTCAACTTCTTCTCCCGTTCTTCCTTCGCAGACAAAGAAATAGCTTAGCCCTTGACGATTTTTTTCACCTTCTCACTCAGGCCCAGCTAAAAAATGTTTTTTGTCTTTCCCTTAAAGTTTTCGTCCTTTTTTTTTTTCTCTAATTAATCAAATTTGAGTAAAAGAATGATTTTTTTTTTCCTGGGTAGTAAAAGAATGAGGGTAAGAATGATTTCGAGAATCTGTTCTTTCTTGGTGATTTAAAAGTCTTGAGAACTGAGTGGTTTGCAGATGTGCAATTAGTTTCTAGCTTTGTCTCTCTTCCTTCATTCTCTCTCATCCATAACACTGCACGACCTCTGCTGATGACCGATGAAGCCACTCGTAGCGCCCCTCGTTGTGAGCCTAGACCGCACCAACGACCGCCGACCAGCCACTTGCAGCACCATTCGTCACGAGTCCAGACCGAGAAATCAAACGCATTTGCACCCCTCGTCGGATGCTCAACAGAATTATCAAAGGCAAGGGAAAAGGGGTGGTTGGGCGAAGGTGGGTTCGCCGGTGACGCAAGGGGCCAGTGGGCAGGGTTGGGAGATGGGGGAGGGAGCTGGGCCTTAGGGATTTTTTTCCATTTTTAGTTTGCTGGTTTTTTTTTCTGATTTTTTAAAGCTTTTTTCTAATTTGTATTTTAATATTATTTATAATTATTTTAGGGGTAATTCAGTAAATTTGATTAAAAATAGATGTCTAAAATATTTTTTTTTCAAAATTTGTTTCAAAAATTTTTTAATGATTAGATCTAGCTAAATAAAAAAATTAGAGACCAACTAAACTATTTATCTTAAAAAAGTTTAAGGATTAAAATAACACTTCCATGAAAGATTAGAAACTAATATAACAATTTATCCAACTAAACTTGTAAATAGAGACATATAAAAGTGTGTGTAATATTTTTAAATTCAATAAGCTCATGTGATTGGGTACATGAATGTATGAGTGTATGATATAAGATTCAAATTTTGGGTACTTTCAATTCTTTTTAATATGGTGAGAGCCATATACCCTATGCCGTATAAAAAAATTCCCAATTTTGATTATATAGAAATCAAATATTACTGCACCAATTAAAAATTAGGAATAATAATGATTTTTTTAAAAAAAATTTTAAAACGTAATATAACTTCAATCAAATGTGATTTTACTTTTAGTACGAGGGGTAAAAGATAATTTACGTTTCTACTAAGAGCGGGCGTCCTTTCGTTTTTAGCAAACTTTAAGTGAAGTATATATGGAGACACGAAATACTAGCTGTGGCGATCTGTTTATTTGAAAATTTTTTAAAATAAATGAAAATAATTTTATTTAAAAAAATAATTTTTTAAAAAAAATTATGTTAAAAGTATTTAATAAAAAATTTTCAAAATAACACTAAACGATTCAATTTGTATTTAGTACCACGACAAGCTCAAAATAATAATAATAAATAAATAAAAGAAGCTAGTTATTTGTCCTCATCTTATTCAGTTGGTTGTCAATCCTTGGAGCATTAGAATATCACATCCTAATTGATATATTTTTCTGCTCATAATTGTCCAAGACAGGCTACAATCTATTATTTTTTGGTTAATTTATTCTCTCATTACAATGATTGACTTTTAAGGGATTAATGAACTCTTTTATTATTATTATTATTATTATTATTATTATATTGGAAATTTTAAGGAACCTTTTGATTTTGACGAGCGAATTCAAATTCTTTGTCACTTTATGATATTGCAAAAATATTGGCTGCACTTGTCACTGCGATGTTTGCGGGAGAACATTCTTTGGCAGAGAAAGAAAAATAAAAACAGAAAAAAACAAAAAAAGAAGATAAAAACAGAACTCATCATACTTAAGACTTTTAAAAATTGTTCTGCGAAATTAAACTTTATTTTTATTTACAATTGTTTTACGAAATTATCTTAAAAACTAATTAACAAATGGATATGTTGGATGTAATATGCCTCAAACCACACATTCAAGATACCAAAATGTATTGTTTTGAATTGCTATCACTTTAGCGGTTTAAAAATTATACATTTTTGTCACTGAGGTATATGGTTTTGTTTGTTGAGATAAGTTGTTCATAAACATGCAATATTGAACGTACCCTATTTTTAACCTTTTTTTTTTTTTGTACAAATGAATTTTCGTTATTTAAGGTTACAATTCAACATATACAATTTGATATATTTTTGGAAATCTCTCCCCTGGCAATTATAATATACCGGAATATATTTATAATGTCGAAATTTATTTGTTCTAAAATGCAAGGGATACCATGAAGTCGTATAATATTTATAACCAAACAACTAATATTAGCGCGTTTCCGTTGGGAACGATTAAACTTAAGCTCCCAGATTGGTATGTTATTTAGTGTTTATTTGGTTATTGGAATACTAAAAAATTTTAGGCCGTGCGAGGATCAGTAGTTTGCGGTTCCAACTTAGTATTTGAAAATATTTTCTTTCATTGTGTCACGTGTTATAATATTTTCAATTTAAACTCCAGTTTAAACTCATCTTCTAAACGGCCTCTTTATTTGAGCTAATACCAGTTAAAATACTTACAACGATATTAATTTCAATCTAAACAAAATACATTTTGAAACAATTATACATGGTGCGTTTGCAAATTTTTTAATATGAACAGTCGTAAATCAAACTGTTAAAATTCTAACGACAAGTAAACACCACTATTGGTGGAGTAAGATTACTTTCTTTACCATAAGAATTCCCAACATATTTCCACTTAATAGCGAATTTATATATTATATTTTATGTACAAGATTATTAACGCTAATGGCTCTTAAACTTTAGGAACTCTTTCACTTTGTACCTTGAAATTAATAATAACTATTTTGCTTCATGAACTTTCAAAACTTATCACTTTACCTCTTGAAATTTAAAAATCACCACTTCGCGCCCTAAACTTTTAGAGCTCCTAACTTTGCCCCTGAACCTCCAATTTTCTATTCAAACAAACGGAATAAAACCTAAGTGATTTGCAAATACATCACTTATAAGGGAAAAAAAAATAAGATTTTATCTCTCTTATGCAAAATCATATAGGCTTAATTCTGTATGTTTGAATGAAAAATTAGAGGTTCAAGGGCAAAGTGAAAAGCTTTGAAAGTTCAGGGGGCAAATATGTGATTTTTAGAGTTCAAATGGCAAAATGAAAAGTTCTAAAAGTTTAGGAAGTAAAATAATTTTTGAAGTTTAAGGGAACAAAGCAGTGATTTTTAAAGTTTAAATGATAAAATGAGGAGTTTTAAAAGTTCAGGGGATAAAATAGTGATTTTTAAAGTTTAAGGAGTAACATAGAAGAGACCTTAAAATTTAAGGATATGAGTGTTATTAATCCATAGATATACATATTTTCTCAAACTGTGTGATAAGGAACTCTGAGATTGACGGGTAATGTTCATGAAAAATCATAGACGTAGAAAAAGAAGAAGAGAAGATATGCTTTGCTTATTTTAGCTAAGAGGACTTCTTTTTTTTTAATCTTTTCTTTGAAACGAAGTCCCTGTACTTTTTTGTCAACTTCACCAGTACAGAAGAACTTGTTAGCCCTGATATATAGGATCAGAGCTTTCAACAGAGTGGAAACTTTGCCTTGTGTCCTTGATAATCCTATGTTAAAAGAAATTATTAGCAAGATTTTGAAAATGATTGCCGGACCACTTTCAGTTTAACATCGGTTTCAAGTTTAATTTTATTTTTGATGGAACCGACTTCAATTTTTTGGTTAGGAAATTCGTACAATTCTTTATGAAATTTATTCAACTAAAAACAACGCTGAGATTGTGAAAGAAATTTGAAATTATCGTACTGTCACATTGTCAACTATATCTATACGTCACCTTTTGTTTGTTTAGAATTATGGCCGGGCCAGGGTAAAAAAATTACCCCATTTGGTTAAGTGATAATAGTTTTCACCACAAAATTAATTATAAACAGTATAAAATTTTCACATATTACAATAACAATTAAAAAAATTACTATAGTGTAAAACTCTATTAGTAAGTAAGTGCGGAGTCATGTCAACTAATAAAGCGTAGGTGAAATTGATTTTGATAAAAAAATTATAGGCAAAATTATTAGAGAAATTATAGCATTGAGTTGTTAGTTATTTATTAAAAAAAAAGTATGTACACTAACACTTTGTGTTTTTCCAAAATTACAAAAGCAGAGTTGTCGATCAAAAAAATACCTCTAATTATCTTTGCACAAAATGTGGAAGTCTAGGGGATAGTAGGCCGCCATTAAAGATGTGGCTTTTTTTTTTTTTTTTTTTGAATTACTAGAGATACCTTAGGACTTGTCTGAAGGTGGGCAAAATCATAAAATATCAGTGCTTATAAAACCATTGTTGAACTTGCTAAGTTTGACTTGGAGAGTTTTCACACAGTGTCGGAAAATGATACACTGTTTTCTTAAAACAAAAAATCATGGCATATCAACAAAGTAAGACTATGTTTGGTGAAAAGGTAAGGAAAAAAAAAATATATAACCTTAGTGAAAGATATTGAGGTAGGACGGAACCCTTTTCTTTTTATATTTGGTATAAATTTCCTTCTTTGAATTCTCTGCATTTAGATAGATTGAACTTAAGATTTTTTGAAGAGAATTTGAAATTTCTTGCCCAGTCTATTTTATCCTCTCTCTTTTTCCTTTTAATCCCCCTTCCACTTTTTCTTCCTCCCAAACAAGCTTTAACTTAACTTGAAAGAATGACCTTAAAAGAACAGATAGAAAGGAATGTTTAACAAGGTAATCACAAACAAGATGTATAGTGATTCTCAAAGGCAAATAAATTCCAATCAGCAATGAAATACTAAAAAGAAATTGATATCTAATTCACCACTCTTTAGTAGCATAAACAAGAGAGGTGAAAGAAAGAAAATACAAGAGACTAATTTCATATAGTTATACCAGATTGGGTCCTTGAAACGAGTTCCACAAATCAGAACACTCTTCCTCTTCCTCAGCCTTGGCTTTTTCCCTTGCAGGGACAAACCCAAAAGCCGGGCTCGGAGCCTGCATGAGGTCCAACGTCACATGCGCACCGCTTTCGTTGATCCTTTCCCAGCCGCCACCATGTGTTGGCGGCTGGGGAAACATCTGGCCGTGATGATGGGATTCGATGTTCGAACCGAACCCTCGTTGCTGGGGCTCGGAGGTTAAGTCCTCGGCTTGTTGCTGGTGGTTGTCGTGGTGGTGGTGGTGCGAGTGCCAAGTACTCTCCCTATCCAAAAAGAGCTGCCGAGCCAATATGGCTGCACGGTTCTCGGCTATGAGCTCGCGGAGGGCGGCGCTCGATCTTGAGGAGAGGTCAGATGGGGGCACCCAAGAATCAGTCTTAGATGACAGAAGAGAGAGAGCACGTCCTGTTGGGGACGTCAAGTATGGAAATCCTCCACCCATTAGTACTTTGTCCTCTGCTCATAACGAAATTGAAACCATCTTCATCAACTTTCTTTTAATTCTAATTTCTCTACATTTAGTTTTACTTGGTTCAACTTCTCAAGACAATAGTCATGCATAAATTATGATGATGTTAATAATTTATAATCATTTAAAACGCAGTTGAAATCATATTTTATTTTATAGTTCTGGCCAAGTTTTTGTTCAAAATTTTGAAACATGCTTGCCCCAAATACGGATATGTAGTACGCATCAATTTCTGCCAGTTTAATAAAGCAATAAGCTTTACAAGGTCTAAAAAAGATTTATTTGAGGAATATACTAGTTAAGATTAAAAAAAGAAGAAAAACCCACAAACGAAGGTGGATGCATACATACTAATTAATACACTGCCTCTTTTAGGAACAAAATCTTAAAAAGTTAACACGTAACTTCGTGCGAACAAAAATCTCTAATTATACAACATTTCTATAGAAAAATAGCATACTTCAATACCCAAGTACATATATGGTCAACTAAAAAAAGAAATGCTGTTTATATATGTTCATTATTACTTTTGGTGGTCATATGTAGATGTATTCTGCTGTTTAGGACAAAACCCGTAGTTTCCATTTACAGAGTTAAAGATTTCAAAGATATTTAAGAAGAATAAAACTCTCGGAAGAGAATTATACGATAGGGTATTTTAAAAAAAAATATGTTACTTATAAAGCTATTGTTTTAAGTTTTACATATATACATACATACATTCATCAGATTTAATCTGCAGTTATATTATCGTCATAATCTAACGATAAAATCATACCGGACTTTTCATACAAATAAAAAATTCAAATCCCTCGTCCCAAATTAAAGAAAAAAAACCATCGAACGGATAATCCCACCATAGAAAACTCCAAGTAGAAAGTCAAGAAACAAGTGAACATATAGCAACAATGAGTTCCTACCCCCTTTTCTGGCATACAAATTATTTCTTTCGTTTAGGTACCCATGTATCGTCGTTCGAAAAAAAAATAAAAATAATAATTAATAAAGCACTAGCTATTCATCATAGATGAATCTCTGGTTATAAATATGCAAAGGAATGTTTTGGACCCAGAAAACAATCCATACAAGGAAAAAGGAAAAAAAAAAAGTAGAATTAATTAAAGTAAATGAGGATTATGTAAAACTGTTAAGCGTACCATGATGAGAAGAGTTTCTGGCAATTGAATCATGAGAGCTCTTTCTTCTTCGCTCATTGTGCCCTGCTAATCTCCTCTTACAACTCCTCTTTGACTCCTCAAACTCTGACACTACATGAAACCTACGCAAAATTTTAATTAACACCTTAATTAATTTCATACATTCCCATTAACAAATTAATTAACCCACCCCCAAAAAAAAAAGACTCATAAAATATAATCAACAGAATTTAGTAATCTCACGTATATAATCCAGAGTTCCAACAATTATACATGTACATAAATATGAGCCCAACTGTTAATTATCAGAATAATTTAAGTTGGGCGAGAGAAAATGTTATAATAAAATTGGTGATTAATATTATATATACACACACACATATATATATATATGTGAAATGATAAACTCACCGGCTGCACTGCTGGCAGAAGCGTTGCTCCAAACCTAAAACGACAACCTTGGGAGCCTTAGAATGCATCTCACAGACCTTGTGCCTCCGGTGATAATCCTTGGCGTTCACAAGTGCCACGTGGCATCCCTCCACCTGACACCTCGGCACTGTCGCCGCCGACGCTCCACCACCGCCATAAAACCCCTTCCCTTTCTTCCCCATCGGGAACTCCAGCACTCGCCGCTCCTCCACCGCCACCGGCGCCGCCGTCGCAGCCATGTCCTCGAAGTAGTGCCTCTTCCCCAGCTTCAGGCATACCAGGTGCGGGTCCGGGTGTAGGTGGGACCCCCCGTCTCCGCCGTACAACGCATGTTGTTGGTTTTGGACATGGTGATGGACCGCCGGCTGCGCGTGTAGCACCGGGTTGAGCACCAGTGCGTGTCCCACACCGCCTGCCTCCTGGCGCGTGCCGTTACCGGAACCGCCGTAGAACGAACCGTTACCTGCGGTAGTAGACGTAGCAGTACTGGTACTGCCTGTCCAATCCATTCTCGAGGAGGAGTTATTATTATTATTATTATTATTGTTATTATTATTAAGTTCCCAAACGTCCCAAGCTAAACTAGTACTACTAGTACCATTACTATTGCTTCCATTGATTTCCATTTCTATTTTTTTTTTTCTTCTTGGGGGTACAAGAGCAAAGACCTCTTTTTTTTCTCGCTTTTATTTTGGGTCATATACCTGCATATCACTAGATTAGCAATAAGAAAGGATGTTATAAGGCTTTGGGGTTTACATAAAAGAAGAAAGGATTGGTTTTGGGAAAAAAGAAGAGAGGGAGGGAGGGAGGAGAGAGAAATGGAGAGGGTAGTCAGAGCAGTGAAGGGTCTGATCTGGTTTTTCATTGTTCTACCCCAATGAAGTTTATAGTCTCACTGCATAAAGGTAATTTTAACTAATTTTTTATTTAAAAATAGTTTAAAATTTTTATATATTATAATAAAAAATTATTGTAATGTAAAATTTTTATGGGATATAATATTTATACTTTTTTGGACTAAACGAGACACCCCCATTAAACTTTAAAGTTGTCTAAGAGATAAAAAAAAATAAAAGGAAAAAGAAAAAAGGCTGCAAAGTCATGTGCACATACAAAATGGACACTGAGGACTTGTGACACGTGGGTTGGGGTGGGAATGCACGTGGGAATAGTGGAGAGAAGGAAATTAGAGCCAAAGCCAAAGGACGTTTTTGGGTATATTTTGGCTCTTTGGGTATATTTTGGCTCTTTAAAGCCATGATATGACTTTGATCATATGAAGGACAAAGCGTTGAAATTAATTTAATATAGGAACAAATATATTAAATAAATATATATTAAAAGCTATTAAATAAAATTATTTAATTAGAAATGATTAATTTAAATTTTAAACTTTTAATATATCATTAAATGTAAGTTTTTTATGTGTAAACATCAAAATATAATTGTTAATTTTATAATAACTTAAATTGGTAATAAAAGATAATTGCTAGGATTAGTAATTATATAAAGAGGTTGTAGTCTATGAGTCAATACATACGTTATTTTTAGTCACCTATCTATAAAAAGATTACAGAAACATTTTTTGAAAAAGAACTTACGTACTAGATTTAAAAGATCCTCAACGTATAGACTCCGGAATAATATTTTTTCCATAGATTTAGGTTGGTTGATGATGGTTTCTATCACAATATTTTATTCTAACAAAAAAAAGAAAAGAAAAGAGAGAAATGTATGATAAATTCATTAAAAAATTTCTAGCTAGGTATAAATTAGATCCAAATTAAAGATAATTTTGATCATTTTTAATAGTTTATAAAAACATATACTATACACCGATAGGTCAATTTCCCCTGTAATATTTTATATCAAAACACATGATAGGGAAATAATCATAAAAATCTACTTTAAGGATTGAAAAATACCTTAATAATATAATTTGTTTTGAAGCATAAGTTTTCTGACAAGTTTATAATTTTTTTTTTAATTTTATCATGATTTTGAGCATATCTAGCGCTTAAAAATGTAAACCATCTTTAGGAATAGTGTACTGTAAAAGCTTATAAAATTTTAAAAAGCAAATGCAGATTGTGAAAACGAAGAGAAAAATGCATTCAAGTTCAAGTGGTTTGAATCTAAAAGTCTGGTTTAAATTGACACTTGATTGTATTCTTGTTGAAATAGTTTTGAACCTGGTTGTGACGTATGAATTCATACAAAATCAGTTTTCAAGAGCCTTATCTCTTAATAATTTTTATGGTTTGAATCATTTCGGCTTTGTAATTTAAATAATATATAGATAGTTTAAAAAACTAGTTAAAACCAATCATTTTAATTTAAAATTTATAATATATAAAAATTTTATATTATAATAATTTATTATTTTTTTAACCAAAATACCTAAGAATTTTATATATATAATTAATAGTTCTGACTATTCTCTAAAACCTCAAAATCGACTAGCTCATCGCATTATATGAATTGGAAACCAAGTACCAAACGGACAAATGCTTTTGTTCGCCCTCACTGAAAAGAGGGCGATGAATGATGATTAAGAGTTGATAAGACGGAAGAGCATCAGAGATATAATTGCTCAGATTTGGAAGACGAGAAGAGAGAGAGAGACTTATCTTTTGCTCTTTAACACGGAAGTGAAAGATAAAGAGGATGTCTTTGGTTCTAAAGGATGACGAGAGTGGGTAGGGGCCGTACGATTTCTACAATCGCAGCAAAAAAGGACGTGTACTACACTGTCCTTGTTTATCACTTCTAATTAATCCGCTTTCCAATGCATTTTCTTACGTAAAAACTATCGTTCTCATTATTTTTTAATGCTCGGGGTTTCGTGAATTTAGGAGCGTTTATTGTACGCGCCTTGGACGGCCTGTGAGAATTCGACACCACAAGATATGTATTATATTCTTCATTCCTTAATATCTATATATAATATGCTTTTTGGCAGAGAAATATTCTTTTAATATCAAACGTGATTTCCTCATGGAAACACTTTGATATTAAATTGGAACAAACATATTATATGTTCCAATTTCTAATCTTTTCAAATATTTGCACGTGAATTGTTTGCCGTATAGAGTTGTTTGAATATTTTATCATGCCACGCATTAGAGAAGCCCGAGAATATCATTTTTGGGTTGTTTTCAGATGTTCAAAAGGAAGCGTATTTTACAAAGTTTTTGTTATAAAGTATTCATATAAAACAATGGAAGTGCATGCAAGAAACTAAGAAGAGAATAAACAATGTAACTTTTGTTTCCATCAACTAAAAACAATGTGCTAATTTAGATAGTGTTATAAGAAAGGCTATCAAGTTGGTATATATATATATTGTTATAAGAAAAGCTATCAAGTTGGTCTATATATATATATATATATAATTGGGGAAACTTATAGTTTAGAGTCTCCATATGACACATTTCAAAGACAATAAATAATCAATCAGTCTTTCACAACTTATATTTATTGATAAAATTTTGGATGTCACAACAATTTGTCTTTACATTATTTTATTTTGTAATTCTAGTTCGTTTGGCTGCATAACATCGGTAATGGTGTATAGCAAACTAGGGTCGGCTGCTTTGGCTTCGTTATTATTATAAATTAATTATAATATACTTGTTTTCTAAATTAAATCATAAATTTTTTTTAATTGTAGTAGGCTCTACTTATAACTACACCTTGGTGAAGATGTTAAATGTATAGTTACAACCCTGTATAAAGAGGTCAGTGCTGAAAGAAGTACTTGTTTTTCCCTCTAGCAAATGATGCTCACACTTGCAAATTTATTAATAAGTTACAGAATCAGTTACTTCTTATTTCACCCACAAAAAAAATCTTAAAATTAAGGGAAAAAAAACTGAAAAATAAAACAGTAGTGTCCAGCAAAGATAGCAACAATACGCAAACAGTTTGTTTTTAGTATTCGTTATTTTTAGTCGAGTACTTCATCTGCAAATTATTTTTTATATTGACAACTCCAAATCAGGAACCGTTGTTGTCCCATTTAATTATCACATTTACGTTTGCTTTCGTAGCAGTAACAGAACTTATCAACTTCGTACTCAAAATCGGTAAAATCAATACATGTACTTACATACTAATATAGGTGTATACATACATATAAGCAAAGTATCAAATCCAATATTCAAACTAGTCCGACATTGGTAGTTTTTTCCTTCAACATAATAACTGCTTGGGTACATTCATGCAACTTTAATTTGCTTCGGCGTAACAATCAACGTTATTGTTAGGGTCTTTGAGAAATATGATTAATTGGAAACTTTTATCTAAAAACTATAGGTTATTTTTTTATTACTATAGTATTTAAAAGCATTACACTATAACAATAAAAAATTTTAATTAAAATTGATTTTATTAAACATCATTTACATTTATTCAATACAGCATTAAAATAAATAGGTGTTATACAAACGTACCAACGTTATTATCATAACAAATGAAAATTTTTATTAGACTGGTCTATGCCGGAGTGAAGACATGCCCTATACATATATATATATATATATATAGTTATATTATATCTATAGATATAGATGATCACTCGCGGGAAGGTAAATTGGGTAACTTCCACTGGGTCTGTGTTGATCAGTCGAGTTAAAAAATATATATGTATTTTTTATTTAAATCCAGATGATATTATTTCCTCCATATTTAATGCCAGTATGTAAACACAGACTGTAAAGTGTTGATGCAGTCTAAAATTAGGGTCGACCATACACGCGTCTCGAGTGGGATCCACCCACAGATCTCCATTCAAATACAGCAAAGATTGACCCAGATTGGCTGGAATGATTGTGACCACTCCTTGGCATTCTTTTTGAACAGACAGAAACCATTTTTAGACCAGAAATTTTTAAAAAATAAAAAGAAGAAAGTTAGAATAATATGGGAAAAAAAATGTTAAACAAACCCCCTACCCCACCAGGCCCTAGCTATTATGTACCTTCCAAGGAGGGTTAGTAGTAAAGTAGATTTCTTGTATTGCACATTTTGCGCTGACTATTATGTATGACTTATTTTCTGATATATATATTAAAAAAAGAGTTGAAACAATCACAATAAGTAACAAATAATTGACAAATATTTTAACAAAAGAAAGAAAAAGAGCAGTGACTGCAAATTAATGGCGAGAGAGTCCTTCCCTGATCAATATATAATACCCAATTTTAACTTCACCTGTGTAACAAAATGGTAAAAGAGCTAACAATTTTTGGCTAACGAAAAAAGAAAAGTTAGTACCCCTGCCAGTTCACTGCACCTATTCATTCCAGAGGAATTCAAGAGAACAACTTTTAACTAGCATTCTGTGCTCCTTCGTGAAAAAAGCACGCGTATAATTAGTTTCCTGACTATATTGATGACACTTGTCAGTGTATTAGAGGCCAATTACATGAATTTCGTTAAGCTTAATTGTACAAGTTTTTTTTCACCGCCAGCTGACTTGTCTGTCTCTTATTGGCTATGGTTCCTGTTTACACAATTTTAGGGGAGAAAATACAGGCCAAAGCTAAAGCTACCCCAAAAGGCCAGACCATCTGCGGATTGTCAATAATTATGTTGTTTGAAAAAATGTCTAGTGATATAATGGGCATCCAAAGTATAAGAGAACACCTCACACACCATTCTGCCTCTGGGATTATGCCACGTGTAGGTTGAATTAGTCCATGAACCTTAGTTCAGGATAGGGGGTATCTTCAACGTACAAAATGGGCAGATCAGAATTAATTTTTTTTTTCTTCTTTATTAATTAAGTATTAAAGAGAATATTGCAGGAAAATTTGTAGAAATATTCTTTACACAAACAAACGGGTTTCCTACGGATAAGGAGAACTCCCACTTTGTACTTGCTTAAGTGTGTGTTTGACGCGTGTAACATAAAGAGAAGGCTTTTTTGGCGTTTTCCAAAAATTTTGGCAACCCCCCGTACTCAATGAGCCAGAGATAGCAACTGATCAGCCAGGCTTGAGAATGGGAAGCACGAAGCTACATTGTTTCTTTTAATGAAACACAAGAAAGAAAAGAAAAGAAAAGAAAAAGATTACAAAAAGCTAGAGATTACGATCATTAAAGAAAAAGGGCAATGACATAAATCATATGAAAGGGGACCATATGTTTGATAGGTTTTGCTCTTGGACTGTATATATGTAAATTTTGTATATAATAATAATATATAATTGTACTTTTAGGGGGGTTTTAGGGGCCAATAATCAAACACATGAGTCTGCAATAATGTTGTTTCTTTTAATGAAACAAATAGGGGAAAGACTTTGGACAAAAGCCTATGAGATGAAGATATAGGCCATTTCATAAGTAGGGGACCATGTTGATCATGTGTACATGTGTGTGTGTGTATATCTATAGCTTTTATGGGGGACCATATATATATAAATATATTTAAGTTTTTTTAAGTTTGGAAATTTTGGGCCGTGATCTCATTGTACCAAAATTATTCTCTAGTCTCTGTGCATATGAGGGAGTTTTGGATCCCCAAGCATTATTTATGAGACAGATATACATTATTCTGCAACTATACAGCTAGCTAGATAATCGTCAATGTTTTGGTTGTTTTTATACATACATATATATATATATATAGTTGGCCGATGAATTTATTATGTTTATTTATTGTCTATGAAAAAGAATTATGTTCTTTTAATGGTCGCAAGTACGGCAATTCTTTTGTGATATGGGTTTCTGGTTCCGGGCTTTGCTTCTAGATTTATTCACATTTATAATCGGGATAAGAATCTACTAATGACATATATTAATATATAAATATACCCTTCCACCCAAAAAAATAAAAGACACCATATTAATTATTAAATATATTGTTTCCATAGCACTTTCGGTATAAGAGGGAAATTTGGACATTTAAATTGTAAGAAGAGTGTACTGTGTGCATGTAAAGTATTTATTACGTTTACCTACATTGCATATATACATACATAAAATATATACATATACGTATTTATATTTTATGATCATATCTTATTCGTTTTTAGATTGATCAGTTTTTTTTTTTCTTTTTTTTCTTTTGTGGTAAGATGAGAAGTGGTTATTAATATTGATGAAACTTACTAGGAACTTGAACTGAATTGTATTCTATATCGCACTATCTAAACCAAAAGGTTCATGTGTTTGCTGCCCAAAAAAGAGGAGCACATACTTTGAGCATCAAGTGTTTCAACTACTGTTAGAACCCGTTCGGTATGTGGGTGTATAAGAGATCGAGTTATATTGCTAACAATCAAAGAAGATGATTTGTGGGAAAGGAATTGAAGAAAGAACGAGATCAAGAAATTTGTTATTCAGTGTAGTGAGTTGTACATTGTTTTCTGTATTTATAACTACAGGCTTTTAAATAGAGTATACCGAAGAGCTAACTGGAGTAAACTACTTGATTACAGTGGTTAACTGACAATTGTTAACTAACTAACTATGTAACAAACTAACCGTGTAACAATATTAGATCCTAACACCTCCTCCCCCCCCCCCGGTCTTCAACACTGAGTTTGCTACGTGTAGCACTAAACTTGGAACTAGAACATGCTTTAGTAAACACATCAGCTAGTTGATCAATGGAGGGAACATGACGCACTTCTTGCTTCTTTTGTAAGACTTTTTCCCTAATAAAATAGAGATCTATCTCTATGTGTTTGGTTCTAGCATGTAAGATAGGATTAGCTACAATCATTACAGTGTTGAGATTGTCACACCACACAATTGATTTATTCCTACTAGGAATTTTGAGCTCTGCAAGGAGTGATTGAATCCATGTTATTTCTGCAATTGTGGCTGCTAAGCTTCAGCATGCTGCTTCCGTTGAGGATCTCGAAACAGTGTGTTGCTTTTTGGATGCCCAAGTCACTAAGTTCTTCCCAACGAATACACAAAACCTAGTTGTGGATCTCTTATCTTCAAGATCTGATGCCAAGTCAGCATCACAAAATCCCACTATATTGAGTTCTGTTTCAGGGTTCTTGTGAGGTGTAAGCCATGAGATATAGTGCCAACTAGGTATCTCAAAATGTGTTTTACTGCATGCCAATGAGCTTCTAGGGGTGCCTGCATATATTGACAAACTTTGTTGACAGAGAATGCTAGCTCTGGCCTTGTGACTGTTACATATTGTAGTGCTCCAACTACACTTCTATACAAAGTAATATTTTCAATAGAATCACTGCCATAGGAGAGAAGTTTCTCACCAGTAGTCATAAGTGCTGTAACTACTTTGGCATATTGCATTTTTACTCGACATAGCAGATCTATAACATCCTTTGTCTGAGTAAGGAGAAGACCATTATTGGTATACTACGCCTGAATGCCTAGAAGTAATCAAGTGAGCCTAAGTCTTTGAGGGCAAAGGCATGATGTAACTCATTAATTAGATTCTGTACTATGCTAGGATCACTCCTTGTGACTAAAATGTCATCTACATAGACAAGTATGTACATTGTGGCATAAGCATCTTCACGAATAAATAATGACTAGTCAGTCTTAGCAGTTGTAAAACCAAGTGTAACAAGAGCCTTACTTAGCTTATCAAACCAGGCACGTGGTGCCTGCTTCAATCCACGCAATGATTTTTGCAGTTTACAAACCAAATAATTAGATGTGGGATCCACAAAACCTGCAGGTTGTTCCATATAAACTTTCTCTTGTAATTCCCTATTCAAGAAAGCATTGTTTATATCCAGTTGCCATACTATCCAGTTTCTGCTTAGGGCCACAATAAGAACAATCCTGATTGTTGTAGGTTTAACAACTGGACTAAAGGTTTCTATACAATCAAATCCAGCTACTTGATGAAACCCTTTGGCCACTAGTCTAGCTTTGTATTTGTTAATGGAACCATCTGGATTCTCTTTAAGTTTGAAGACCCCACTTATAGCCAATTGCCTTTCTATCTGGTGGTAACTCAACCAAAGTCCAAGTGTTGTTGTATTGTAAAGCAGAAAACTCCTCATTCATGGCTTTCTTCAATTGTCATCTTATAAGGCTTCTTGAACTATCAAAGGCTCTTTGATAGTTGCATAGACTTTTGGTTTTTGAATGTCTTTCTTTAAACTAGTTATCATGGGATGAGTGTTAATAGTATTGGACTATTGTGCAACAGAATTAGAGTAAGGCTGAGATAGAGTACAAGGGCTTTGAGTAGAGTCAGCAGCATCAATATTGGCATCAGGGTGAGAGCATGAAGTATCTTGAGTCTGTGTATTAGATGGAGAGGATGAGGTGAGTAAATTGGGATAAACAAGGAGAGGACTAAAGGCACTTGAAGGAGAGGCCAAAGTTGAGGTTTTCACTATTTTTGAAGTAGCAAACGGGAAAACTGTTTCATCAAATGCAACATCACGAGCAATGAGAATTCGACCAATAGAGTCTAGGCATTTGTATCCTTTATGATTGAGACTATATCCCAAGAATGTACAAGGGGTGGAGTGAAAGTCGAATTTGTGTTTGTTGTAAGGTCTTCCATTGGGAAAGCATTGAACTTTAAGTTATGAGTATGTAAGTTTGGTGTGGAAAAGTTTCTCAAGAGGAGAGATATTCTAAAGAACTTTGGTGGGGAGTCAGTTGATAATAAACATAGAGATCCTAAATGCCTCATCCTAGTATTTGAAAGGCATTGAGGCATGTTCTAGCAGTGTGAGTCCAATTTCAACAATGTGGCAATGCTTTCTTTCAGCTAATCTATTTTGTTCATGAACATGTGGATAGGAGTTTCTATGAAGAATTCCTTTAGGGGCCAAATAGGTGGTAAAGGACCTATATTCCCCTCCTTAATCTATCTGCAAGACTTTGATTTTATAGCCCAGTTGAAGCTCAACAAAAGCTTGAAAATTTTAAAAAGTCTGAAACACATCAGACTTATTTCTAAGCAAATAGAGTCATGTAAATCGTGAATAGGCATCTATGAAACGTGCATAATAGTAATATCCATTAGAAGAGCACATGGGAGCTAGACCCCATACATCTGAATGGATAAGTTGTAGGGGTCAGATGAGAAAAATGGAAACTTAAGAAGTTTTCCAACGTAGCAAGCAAAGCATAAGGAATAAGGATTTTAATTGATATGAGAAAGTTTACACTCTTAACAATATGCTCAAATGGATGAGTAAATCTTTTATGCCAGATGTAAAATAAAATAGAATTTGAGTCAGCTGTTTGTGTACATGACTGAGAAGTATTTGAGTCAGCTACTTGTGTACTAGATTGAGAAGAGGATTTATTTCTATTAGTGAGAATAGTGTTGCATGACATATAGGGCTGTGTGCATGATGGAAGATCAGAACAATACTAAGTCTTTGTAGAAGAAGTGGTTTGTTGAAGCAGATTGATTTGAGTGGTAACAAAGACATATAGGCCCCCTTTAAGTTTGCCTTCTAATAAAATCTCCTCGGTAGCCTGATCGTTGACACAGCAAGCATAAGGATGAAACTCAAACAACATGGAATTATCCTTTGCAAACTTAGAGACAAATAGTAAATTTTTGACGATTTCATGAACATGAAGTTAATGATTTAAAACTAATGATTTTGTGGAGTGATAAGGGGATGGGAACACAGGCTTGCCAATATGCTTTATATTCAAGCCCTTTTTGTTACCCATGTGAACCTAATCAAGTCCATAGAATTCATTCTTCATCAGTAGATTATTTGAGTCAGCTGTGACATGATTGGTGGCACCTGAATTAGAATACCAGTTGGCATCATAAACAGATTTAGGAGTGGCAAGCATTGCTTTCGAGGTTGGAGTGAAGTTTGGGGAAGATCCAACATTTTCAGTAGTATCTTAAAGATGAAGTTGGTGAAGGTGTGCTTGCAATTGAGTGGGTACTGTGAATGACTTATGGAACCTGAAGTAGCACTGCATAACCAGGCGGCCAACTCGTTCACACAACTAGCATTGAGGTCGTGTGGAAGAAGAGTAGTTTCTGCCTGTACCTCGAGACCTACTAGGAAAGGATGAGTGTCTAGAAGAAAATTGTTGAGCAATGACCTAAGGATGATTGAAGTTTCGAGCAGACTAGGAATGGCCAGGAACAGGACCAAATTTTCCAAATGGAAAGTCATGCGCAAATGGATTAGTAAATAAGAAGTTGTAAGAGTAAGTGCCTTTTGTATTTGAGAACCTAGAAGGAAAGCTAGCATTTGCAAGATTAGCATTTGCTGAATCCAAGTTTCTCAAATTTTTCTCAATTCAAGCTTCTTGAGCCAACAAAAGAGATTCAATTTCATCAATTGAGAATCCATCTTGTCGTGTAGTCATAGAAATCAACATAACATCATATTCCTCAGGAAGACCTTCAAAGATTGCATCTATAAGATCTTTAGAAGACAAATTGTGACCAACTAATGCCAAAGTATCAATCAGACTTATGATCTTTAATAGATATTCATTCATAGTTAAACAATTTTTATGAGTTGCTTTCAACTGGTCCTAATATTGAGTGACTTTAGCACGCACCTGAGTGGCAAAGTAGGTTTCTAGTGTTTGCAAGATTTGGAAGGAAGTCTCACAACTGATCATT
The DNA here is from genome assembly GCA_946598075.1 of Artocarpus hirsutus. NCBI lineage: Eukaryota > Viridiplantae > Streptophyta > Magnoliopsida > Rosales > Moraceae > Artocarpus > Artocarpus hirsutus. The sequence goes on from CAMOHE010056563.1 coordinate 49,748, forward strand.
CTAGTGAGAAAAGCATCAGACATGGAGGAAAGTAACCAAGAAACGATTAATTGATCTTGTTGATCCCAATCTTGAAATTCTAGATTCACACGATCAATTGCTTGATCTGCTTGAGTTTTGTACTTCAGTGGTGGATCTTGATCATGGAAGAGAAAGCTTTGCAGTTGATGACCACGAATTGTGGCAAGAACCTGTTTGCGCCAAATCATGAAATTGTTTTGATCCAATTTTGAAGAAATTGGATGATTAAAGACTACTGGAACGAACTTTGAAAAGGAGGAAGAAGTTGCATCTCCATTTATTGTTGTGGATCAATTTCTATCTTGAATTGCCATTGATGGTGATGAGTGAGCTAAAGAAGATGATGAACGAGATGAGGGACATCTCACAACTTCCAGAAATGTCCGCTCTGATACCATATAAGAGATCGAGTTATATTGTTAACAATCAAAGAAGATGATTTGTGGGAAAGGAACTGAAGAAAGAACGAGATCAAGAAATTTGTTATTCAGTGTAATGAGTTGTACATTGTTTCTTGTATTTATAACTATAGGCTTTTAACTAGAGTATACCAAAGGGCTAACTGGAGTAAACTAGTTGATTACAGTGGTTAATTGACAATTGTTAACTAATTAACTGTGTAACAAACTAACCGTATAACAATATTAAATCCTAACAGGGTGTTAACCTAATTAGAATGTGTACTTGTTCTCTGATATTTAAAAAGGTGCCTGGTTGGAGAGTACTTTTCTCCAGAAGTGGTTGTGAATTCTCTGGTTTTTATACACATAATATTTTTCTATGAAAGAAAATCTGTCTGATGTAGGCCTTGTAGACGTTGAAAATATAATAATTTTATTGGCTTACCTTTTAATAGCTTACATTTTTTATGAAAAATTAGTGATAAGTTAGTATCAGAGCGGCGGTTTTTGAGTCAAATCCTTGTATTTATACTTCGCAACTTTTTATGTGTGGGAATTATACTCTACTTAGATCCATGTTTAGCTTTTGCATTTGTTTATATCTACACGTGATGGGGACGTGTTCTAGCCTTATTGATTGGTAAACTAACAGTCGGAAACTGGAAATTTTCTTTTTATCTCTTATGAGGTAAGCTAGCTTTCAAAAGAAATGAAGTTGGAACATTATCAACTCTGGTTTACCATCCACAACTTTTCTCCTTTATCCAGTTGATCATGAGCTGTTTTGGTGCTTAGCACAGGAACGCTTTTGCCCTTTCTTTATAGTGCTTATTATTATTATTTAACATTGTGTTCACTTTCAACTACAAAAATCTCCATTAATATGTGTTGGTTTAGGGTATAGGAAAAAAGTAATTATAGGAATTAATGTTTCCATTTCAATGTAGTTCTTATGTTAGCATCGCAAAAAAAAAAAAAAAGGCAAGATATTTATGCACTAGGTTTGACATAGACAAAGGCATAAATTTTGAGACCAAAAAAATGAAAATAAAAAAAAGACTTGGTATATTGCTGAATCATGATCATGTGTGAATTTCTGGATAAATTATGATCGGATCGAAAAAACAAAAATCATAATAAAATTAATAAAAGTGAAAAAGACGTAACAAGGTGGGGAAAATGATACCAATATGCGCAGACGTCCCGTCAAGCTGAGTCGATTTAGGGCCCATCTTCACTGCAAGCTATATGTACATACGTGTGTGTGTGTATATATATATATAGACACACATATATATACACATATGTTATATGTATATATATGAATATATATGTGCTGATCATAAAAGAACCTGCCTTGCTGATCAATATCACTGGTCATATATATGAATATATCTGCTCTTCTGGATCTCAGTAATGCATGCATAGACCCCACTACCTCACCTCCCATCACTATCACTGATCTGATCTCCCAAAAAAGAAACAATCACCAATAACCACATATGCAATCGTCAAAAATAATTTTAGAATTTTTTTATTTTTTTTATTTTATTAGATGAGCTAATACCACAGCTTCTGATTTTTATTTTGTTACACTTTCAGTTAGAGGTCTAGTTATCCCGACTTTTAAAACACCATTTATTTATAATCTGTTAATTTTTAAATGGAATCTAGAATTGGTAACAGCTACTTGATAGAACAATCCTGAAATAAGTCAAAAGTAAATGTGATTTATTCTATCAACGAAAGGATATGTTTAAAAACACCAAAGGTGGCTACATATATTTAGAAATATCTACATTTTATATGTTATTTCATGTCGTAAATCTGTTTTACCCTGGTCATGGGTTGTCAACCGTCGGATGCGAGCTTGTGTTCAGGTAGGGTGATTTGCTGATTGGACGGTACTGAATATTGATTGGGGTGATGGAGAAAGCATGTATGCTTTCATGTGGAGTGAATCCACCTACGCCCTAACAAAGGTACGCATAATAATAATAATAATAATAATAATAATAATTGCAATAACATTGACCCATATATATATATATATATATATATTATGATCTGCTGTGATTGTGTTTGAATTTTTATCACCCCATGTTGGTCTCTATGCTGTTCTTTTGTCTTTTTGAGTTGCTCTTTCACCGTCCATGATTGTGCAGTTGTGGTTGTTGTTGTGTTGCTGACATGCCGGTCTCTCTCTCCCTTTTCTATTTTATTTTTCATTTTTCTTTCTTCTTTCTATAACATATTCTTCTTCTTTTTTTTGTCATTTAATTTTTATTGTTTAACGCATTTGGGTGACATCTAAAATCATTCAGAACTAGGTATCATTTGACATTCATACATTCTTTGGGCTTTTTATATCTCTGATGTTTTTCACGTCTACCTTTCCATGGGCCCTTTAGTCAACCGATGAAACCCATTTTCTTCTAAAGAAGCACAGACTTAAGCCCATCAGTTACAAGGATGTGGGCCATTATTCTGGCATAGGGCTGTTTTAGAGGAAGTTAGGCGAATTTTAAACATGTGCTAAATTTCAGCTCACAGTGGTATGTATGAATAACTTCATTTTCAAGAAAATAGATGCCTAAATTGTAACTTAAAGTGGTACATATAAATAATAACTTCCAAAGTGGTATAGTACTAACCGTTGGACCAAATTGATTGCGGCGGCATGCGGGCTCATGCAAACTTATGTGCGGGCCAACGCATGGTCGTGCCTTAGGAGGGGCGTGACATGAGCAGGTGGCTCAACACGCCGAGGCAGTGAGCATTGGCTGCGTTTTGTGGCAGGCAATAGGCATAAGCGTGTGTGGGCGAGGCGTGTAGGTTGGCTTGGCAGGCTCGGACAAAGCTGCCAGCGTGGATCAGATAAGGGGCCGAGAAACTAGGGGCTGAGGCAAGGCCTTAGTTCAGACAAGGCCAGAGTCTTGGCATGCGTGGCATCTGATTGGGCGTTCGGCCAAGACAAGGTTGAAGATTCACGGAGTTTGTTGCAACGGCTAGTCTTATGGCCAGATGGCGAACACTCAGACGCCCAGGCAACCTCACACATGCATTGTTTCGACCAACTCCCAATTTGGTGGGTGTGGCTGAGTGGGCGAGGGACGAGGCACAAACATGGCCAACTGCTCGCGCGTGGTGGGCGCATGACCCTCAACTAGCAGAAGTGTCCACGGCTCTGTCAAGCCTCCAGGTTCAGTAAGCTGGCAGATGTCCCATGACTCTAAACGTGACCAGAGTGTGCCTAGATGGTTGGAGCTGTCAACCACATTTTATTGTCTATAAATAGATGAGTTGTGAAAGGACTCAAGACACGGTTTTGTTCTGTGTTGTTGTAATGTCCAAAGTTAATTAATGATAATTAGTATGCTAAATTAGTAATTAATGTGTCTAATTGAAATTTAATTTTTAATTAATCATCTTGTGATATTTTTTTATCCATTTGCATTTTAATTATTTTGATGTTCTATTTTAATTTTTACCATTTATTAAAATAATTTTTGGTGTTTTATTTTAAATTTTCAAAATTAGATTTTGCTAAAAAGAAAACAAAAAGAACCAAACAATCTGCCAAATGCCCAACAGATCTCTATCCTATCACGTCTCCCTTTTTTTTAAGCTTCAACTCAAATACTCACCATCCTCTCTGTGTGCTACCCAAAAATGCTTAGACACAAACTCATTTTTGTTCCAAAAACTCAAGAACAACAGACACTTCAAAGCCTTCATTCTCAGCCAGGAACAGTAGCTAAGAACTTGAATTGAGGCCAACAAGTCGGACCAAAAACCGTTCAACCGAGATTAGAAACATTTCTAGTAAATTAAACTCATGTTTTGAAGCTTTAAACTCCGATTTTATAATTAAAATTTGTGTTCAAAGTCTGACTTTTATTTCCAATAAGAGCAGTTTTTTTTGGATCATGTTTGAGTAAAAATTTACCTTGCATGTTATGATCTGAGCCTTGATGGACTTAATCCATGTTTTCTATGAGATTGTATGGTGATTTCAAATACAAATTCAAGCTTTATTTGAACTAAAACTAGATTAAGAGTAGCTTTTACATTTTTGTTCAATCTTGGATTTAATGTAAAAATGCATAAAAATTTCGGGGAAAAGTGTTTATAAGTATTTTAGT
>CAMOHE010056564.1:0-36659 GCA_946598075.1 Artocarpus hirsutus
AATAGTTTCATAAGTTGATTCTGTCTGTGAAGCTAAAAATGCTTCTATTTGTCCTCGGAATCACAAGTAATTTTGGTTATATACATTTGCAATGTTCGTAACTTAATTCCCAAACAATTAATAAATGTTGTTGATCATATTAGAGGAAAAAATTGAGAAATTCACTAACCAGAAGCTGATGAGAAATCAGCCTTATGTATCCACAAAATAATATATATATATATATATATATGAAATGATCACAAAAGAAAATTAAAAAGAAAAGAAATCAACATGTTTCACCACTATATATCTTTAATTGTTGGTGGCCTGTCCAATCAAGGGTTTTGAGGATATACCTATTGCAAGAATGCTCGGCTCTCAAATTCAAACTTATCTAACAAAAACATAAAATAAAATAAAATCAATTAGGACGAAACTATCTTCTCTATAAAGGGGCCAACCTTAATTTACCATGCACATTGGCCATCACAAAAAACCTAAGGCAGTATAGACTCATATATAGCAATAGGAAAAAAAAAATTTATATCAAAGTGGTCCTCTCCAAATCGATCTCTATATTAGAAAAGTTAACATACTGTACAGTTATCTTTATTAGTTATTTTGGCTTATGTGATTTTAACAAGTTTGATTGTTCAAGTAACTTTCCTGATTCTTTATTATAACATGTATTTATATGGAGCCTTATTAATGGTGCTCTTTATTAGTAAATTCTTTGCCTATCTTCCTAGCCGGTAGATGTAGACACAATACTGAACTGTATTAAATTATGTATTGATCTCTTCCTCCTTTTTATTTTCTTGTTTAATTTTTATACTCTAAAGGAGCAAAATGAAAAAAAAAAAAGAATATTAACAATAAAAAAAGAGCCCATATATATGTTTAGCATGATCAAAATATGAATACATTACATCTGGTGCCAAAAGAGGAAAACTTTAGAGAAAAAAGATTATTAGTGCAAGGACTATATTTAGGACCATTGTGCAAAAGGGCTAATTACATAAATGGTTCATGTGGTCCATTTTGTAGCTAAGTACTGTGATGGGGGATATCCCGTTGTCCTTTCTCCTAAGCTCTTTCATCAATTAACTCCCATCACCTACCCAGCTAACTGTGTTGTGTTCCGAATCTTCCCTAACAGTAACGGTACCACCAAAAATTTTTGGATGACGAAACTCGCTTGTGAAACTTCACCATCTTGTCAAGGGCATTTATGGGTTTTTGTCGTCAACGGGGTCCACGTGGCAGCACTAGGAAGGTCCTCATTGTGTCGCTATATGTTAGCTATAAAGCTCATAATTTTGTACAGTACGTTGGTATACTATTTAAGAGTTTTTTTTCTTGCCATTTTGGTTCGTATGTGCTTGTTTGCCAGGACATGCATGTTGCAGAATTTCACATAGTGCGCGGAAGCTTCTTGTATGGCTTGAACCTCCAACAGTTTCGGGCCTTTGGGGATGCCATTTGGGATTGGCCATATTCACAAGGGAAAATTACACGTTATGCTATACTTTTAAAAATTATGTTTATTTATGTCATGTTTAAAAAAGTTAATACCACATTATCATTTATATTACACATTAAATTATTTTATAAATAAATATGTATGACATTTATAAAAAGTAAATCTTAAAATATGATAATTATAGAAATTCCCCTATTAATAAAGCTTCAAAAGGAAAAAGGTGTGAAAAGAAAATGAAAAATGAGAATCTTATGGTATGAGATGAAAAAAAAAAAGAAACAATGATTTAGGTATAATTGTGAACTCTCAAATTTCATCCAAACATGATGTTTAATTGTTATACTTATTTTAATATGTTATAAAACTAATATATAATTATTTTCACGCGTGGCTCTTAAAATAATCTTTATTTGTCTCACCCAAACCATTTATTTTTGGAGCTCTAGCTATTTAAGAGATAAAATAGCAAATGAAAAAACATATCTTAAAAAAAATTATAAAATAGATCACTTGCATTGGACAATACACTTTGACTTTTATTTTAGTTTTTTCTTTTTAGAATTAATTTTAAATCTACACTTTTTATTATTTTTAAGGTGTTCAAAAAGTAAGTTAAAACTAAAAGTTTGAACTGAAAATACTACAGCGTGTAAGAGTTTTTACATTATAGTGTATTTTGCTTTATATTGTTGCGTATGAGAGTTTTACACTGCTTAATTTCAATTAATTTGTAAAACACCCTATTTATCTCTCTTAAAATGTCAAACATGTCGTATTTGTATTAGATTACATCTAAAAGTAGACATTTTATTAACAAAAGGGACAGAACTATCTATTTCATAAATGTCGGTGTAATTATCCATTAACGACGATTTTAACTATCATTTAAAGCTCCTTAGTTTTAGTGTGAGACAAGTGCACCACAAACAAACAAAAAAAAAAAACTCTAATTCTTATATAATCTAACAGTTTCAAATTGTGTTATTCTTTCATAACTTGCTATAAAATTTTAGGATTAATTCTACAAATGATCTGGTGAGAGGTTTACCTCAATCCTTTCCCTCCATAAAGATGACTACTTTAATAGAAAATTCTGTCAAAGAGTAATCTCATTTAACCTTATACATTATAATTTTGTTACTAATAAAATAAAAAGACTCAGTTTAAAATATACTAGATATTAGACTGGGGCTTATAGCTTAATAAATAATAAAGTTTTAACTTATGAAAAGAAATTTTCTTTTGTCAAAGGATGTGGTGCACAAAACGAGGCATGCAAGGAAAGTCCACGCTTTAGATAAAAAAATCTCCCTCCTCCACCCCAAAGCTGAGCGTGGGCTTGTAAGCTTTGGCGGCGTGTGATGACTCGTTATCTGCCCATCATGGCCATGCCGTGTGACATCTTGTAATATCAATCAATGCTTGCCTGTCCCTTGTTTTCCCCACGCTTCTCTTTGACATAAGATCATTCATATGCCTGATATTTTGTTACCCATCTGAGCATAAATTTATGGTTGGATTGGCAACACATGGCTGGTTTTAATTCAAAATTGGTCCAACGTTTCTTTTTTAAATTTTTAGCTAAGGGATTCAACTTTACATTTTGTGGTAGAGCCGTGTGTAGATTTACACTGGGCTTGTAACCATGTTGATTGAAACTTTGTTAAGCATTATGTCATTGATCATTTTATGAGCACGACGACGAGAAATAAAATTTTCTGTCGATATAAAAAGCCTTTATTATAATATGGTTGTAATATCTTAAGTTCGTTTGACTTATCTAACTGCAATTATGAAATGTGAGTGTAGTTATTGTAATAAACAGGGGTGAAGTTTCTACCAAAAAACAACAGGGGTGGAGCTACGTAGGAACAAGGTTGAGTGGCCATTCCCCTTGAATTTTTTCCTTATAATTTTATGCATGGAATTTTATAAAATGTGTATTCCGCTCTCCCTAAACTTACATTCCCCCATCCCCCTTAAATTGTACTTTGCCCCACACCTTATTAGTTCAAACACATTTCCACTCTACTCACTAATTTTTATGGCTTTGTCCTTGGTAACAAATAATGTTTAGTTGTGTAATTTGATAATAACACGAGATAATGATTGTTGTGAAATACAAATGAAAAACAATGATTTTATTACGAAGACTTATTTGTGCTCAACACGATTTATTGAAAATAGGAAAAATATTATGAATAAATTAGCTTAAATGTGGATGTTTATATTCCTAACACCTTCATGAATTGCATTATCTCCATCTTAATGGTCATCGGTGTTGGTATTTTATAACCTTCATAACCTTCCAATTACCATTCTATTAGTACTATTTTGTTGTTGTAACTCTTGATTTTTGGTTTCTTCTATTTTATGATTCTTGACTTACATATATGGCCATCGAGAGCTTGTATTTATACACAATATGAGATGATAAATAATAAGATCGTTTCTCTTTATATCTCTTGTGTCTTTCTATTTTATGTTTTGCAATTTAGTTCTTTGTATTTGTTTTATAAAAAAAAAAGAGGTTATAACATCTACGAGAATCGTTAATAAAGCCACATGAGCTTTTAAGATATTATAGTAATACAATCATACTTGATCTAACGGCTTTAAACTCGATCTATATGATTTGCGTTTATAATAATATTACGTACCATAACAGTAAATGAGGCGGCCTTATTCTTCGAAAAAAACAATTTTTAACATAAAAATACAAGTCGAAAAATAACACCCCAAGTCATAAGTACTTGCATTTAATTATTATATTATTTGAATGTGTTATATTATTATCACTCAAGCTCAACAAAGGATAGAAATAAGATTATTTAGAAATTGGGAATTACTCTTTTCCAATGATCTCATTTCTCGAGTTTGGATGTACAAAACAAGACTTAGTATGCATTTTTTTCATTTTCCCTGGTTGGCTACTTTTGACTTTGAGTTTGACGCTAATGGTGCAGAGTTAATCACGCTAAAGTGTGACAAGTTCTGTTCATTCTTCTTTACAAAAGAGAGAGGAGGGGTGGGGGGGAGGGAACATTGACAAACTACAACAAAGCACACATTCATTCGTGCATATTCTCCCAAATCTATCGCTTTCTCTTTTCCTATTCGGATGAGAAAGATGGCAAGCATATATATGATATATATATATATATATATATTTACATGTGTGTGTGTATCGATCCATCTATGCTAAATTCAAGGAGAGCTACATCTCAAGATTGGCCCATCAGAAAGTGTGAACTCTACTTTCATCTAAAGGTATATATGGTTGAATCTCCTAGGTTTACCAAAAAATCACCACAAGAAAAAAAGAAAAGAAAAGAAAAAAAATTCTATTTGTAGATAAAGACATTACTTAAAACTTCTCAACTTGGTCAACTCATCGGAAACATTGCTAACAAAATGGTGTAGCTACAACGTTGTTGATGAAGAAAAAATGCTTTATCACCCTATAAAGTTATAAATTTATAATCCCACTTTTTTATAAGGGATGAAATATATCCATACGAATTGTGACTACATAGACATCGAGATTACCAATGCTTCCAGCTTTAGTAAAATAGTAGATTACTGACGCTATAGCGCTATCAAATTAATTTTTATTAAAAATGTTAAATATTCTTAAATTGTTTTGATGCCTAATTTTTTAATTATTAGATATTGGTTTAATATTAATTCTAATTGACAATTATTATTTTATAAATAGAATTAATATTATGTTAGAAATGTAAATTTATACTATTAAATCAAAGAAATAATAAATTCTAGACGTTGTCAAGAATTGATTTTTGTTGAATTTAAAATTTCATCAAAACGGGTTCTCAAATTTTTTAAGACGTTAGGTTAAACCATGTATTCTTTCCCAACTTTATGTGGCATTGAGAAAATACCTTGGTATGTCTTCGATATTTAGACCTGTTATGCTATTTTTTTTTTCCCGACTCAAGTAAATTAGTCCGCCGAAAGTGAATCATTATATTCTTCTGTCATATTATAATTTATAATGTTAAGGAATCAAACAACTTATCAGATAAAAGGATGAGAAAAATTATGTTAATTAGAAAGCTAAAAATTAAATCACTTCTATAATTTTACAATAATTTCTGTGAAACCATAAACGATATATACACAACAAACGCTGCTTTGGGCGATTTATAACTGTGGCTTCCTTTCTTTCCTTTTCTTTCTTTCTTTATTTTTTTTAAACCAAATTCTCAATCTATAAACCATCTAGAAACAATTCATCCAGCTGGTGACTGCTATAAAGTTTTATTTTGAAAAAACGGAAAATCGGGCAATAAGAATATCTTCCTATGATCATTAATTATCAGAAGCATTCTATGCCTACCATCTTTTCTACATATTTATTTATTGAAATATTATTTTTCGCCTCCAAAAATATTCCAATATAGTAAATTAGACCCCACAAAGAATCAAGTGGACATTTAAGCGTGCCATAAATTAGTCGTCAATCACTGTCTAGCAGAAGCAAATTAGGCAGTGGGGCCCGGATGTGGTGGCAGCACTTAAATTTTCCAACGATGTGTTGTGGGCCACAGTTGCCAAAGCTACATTCAAAGATACAGACACAGCTACGTTCACTATTTTATTCTCACAAATCAAAATCACACATAAATGTCCAAAAATATCATGTTTTGTTCGCGGGAAAATCATGTTATGATATGTACAATCGAAAATCATGCTGTGATATGTACAATCTTTTGTTTGATTATTAGAAATTAGTTGATTCAATATGTCTCTCTCTTTCGCATTCTAGTCACAAACGGAATTTGATTCTTGGTCTATGGGGTTTAATGCCCAATTCATATTTATCAACTCAAATGAGGGAAGTTTTCATGGAGTTTGCTATCTTCGAAATTGAAACAATATTACTGAACAACAAGTAAGCATCAATCTAAATTTGTTTATAATGTTCTGTATTCTTATATATTTCTCAACTCAAATAGCTATATAGTGTTGGTAGTTTGTACACATGACTCTACCATAAGATGTAAAATTTGAATTCTTTCACTTTAAAAAAAAGGTTTAATTAAATAGGTAGGTAGTATCAGATAGACTTACCATATCGCAAACTTATTAGTAAATACCAATATTTTACAAGTAACCGTGATTGGTGGGTGTCACCAACGAGAGATCACCTTTTTTATATCTTATAAACGAGAATTTTCACATGGGGTATACATAGGAACAAAAAAGCTCTATTGGTATTGCTTAGTATTGGATTGTCAAGAATTCATAACATTCTTTTAATGTTGCATTCTTATTAATTTTTTTTTTTATATAGTTATGATATAATCTAAGGGCACGTTTGGTGCTACTTATTATGTTATATTGTATTAAATTGTATTGTGGTTGTATTTAGCCTGACTCTTACCTCAATCCTGAGCCAACACTAGGAGGGAGATGGGGAAAAGAGGTAATCAATAGAGGACTTTAAACATAATTTTTTTGAAAAATTGAGCCAAAATATAATTTTATAAACAAGGCGGAAGGGCGAGAATGTAATTCTCTTAAAAAAATGAAAGCAAAAAAGTAATTTTTAGGAAAATGCAAAATTGTTTTGGCCCCTTAAATTCAAAAAAAAATATAAACTGTTCTCAATTTTTTAAAAATCTTTACAAAAATACTCTAGCAAATTATACAACATGATCATATATATTTTTTTCCGCATTAGATATCATAGTACGCATTGTATCAAGTTTGAAATTCCATCAAAAAAAAAAAAAAGCTTGAGATTCGTGTGACATCATATAATAGATAAACCAAAACAAACATTATATTATTTTTAAATAATACATATGTAATGCTCATATGTTGTACTAAACATCTATCTTATTGCTCTAAAAAATTTTGCAACATTCAAAATTAAAACACCTTTACTAAAATGATTAAAACATTTTTAACGGTCAAACTTAACAATTTAAGATCAAATTATATAATTTTTTAACAATTAAACCTAATTAAATAAAAAAATAAAAACTAAATCATATATTTTTAAAAAATCTATTTGTCCTTTTTGTAAGACACAAATACTGATCTCATATTTTTTATTTCGGACCAACATTGCTTTTTCTTTTTCCCCCACTCTTTTGAACTTAAGAGTACGGCATTCGAACTCTCAATCAATCAACACTTTCTCCAATTACTATGTTAAAGAAAATGAAACAATTAAACACTTAAAAACATTAAAAAAAAGAATTAAACACACATAATCATCAAGTTGTTTTTATCTTCTGCCATGTACATAGATATACACATAAAGTGGGTCCTAAGTGGGGCCCGGGGTCTACTGTCAGAAAGAGTACCGAAGCGCGGGATCTTTCACAGCATTGGATTCCAAGTTGAACTTTGTCGTGTAATAAAAATAGAACTTTAATTCTCCCAAAAAAAATATAGAACTTTAATAAGAAGCCAATAGAAAACAACTGATCCTCGTGTCATGGGCTTTCACCGCATTTCAAGGGGGCTGGTCGTAATACAGAGTTTTCTCCTTCCCTTGTTAGGTAAAGAAAAGGGCCTCTCACTCAAAACACTTGGAAGGTTCTTGTCAGCCATTGTTTTTACCCTCCAACAAGCCCCCCATCCCAAACCCTCCTCTCTCTCTCTCTCTCTCTCTGTGCATATTTCTTTTCTATTATTGGCATTCATGAAGTCATTTTATAGGGTGTTTGGGAGTCTGTCCTAACCGCCAAGTCTCTACTATGCAACCTGTAGCGGAGCTAAAGCTAGTTGAATAGGGTAAATGTCTTCACTTAAATTTGTAATAAATAAGTTTTAGCCTTAAATTTTCAAAAAAATTAGTTGTGCTCCCACACAATTTGTAAAAAAAAAATAAGTTTCAGTCTTAAAACTTTAAAAAATATTAATTGTGCTCCACTCAAATTTAATTATAACATTTTCATGAAAAATCAATTGTGCCTGCCATTGTATAAAAAAAATTATAATTGTGCTCCCACCAGATGATTAAATTATACAGTGTGTTCATATTTCATAAGTAGTAGTTTTCAAGTTTTTTATATGATGCCTCCATGAAAAAATTTTCTGGTTCCACCACTGTACATAAGAGCTCTACATTTTAATAAATTATTTTTATTTACACTGTAACATATAGAGCCGTATATTATTTGCAGTTGAAACTTTGTGGTTGGAACTACTTTTTTAATTTAATCAACCAAAAAAAAAAAGGAAAATCAGATGCCGGGCATTTATACCCTTCGCTTTCGCGGCACAGTATGTCTTGGTGCAAATGTTTTTCTGTATATTCATGTGCCTAGACTTTAATGAGCGTTTCTGTTCTAACTGATTTTCCACTGGTAGTTTGTAAACACCAAAATATATTATACGTAAAAAAAAGAAAAAAGGACCATGCATTTTCATTTCTACGGATGGATTTTTTTACCGTATATCATGTACTAACTTTCGAAAGTAACTATTTGACAAAAAAATAATACGGCAATGAGTTGCAACAAGTCGTATCTACTTCTTTTAAGTGTGATCAAAGAGACTCCACATGTTGAGAAACGTCCACATTGAGCCATAACAATTTGTAAAGAGTAATAAACATTATGTCGAACCGTAAATAGTCTCAGACTCTTCTCACGAGAGTCGAATTTGAAATCTCTTATCTCGCCAACGTAAACCATTTGGTTGATGTGTAAGATTTAAATTTGATTAGTTGATTCACTTGGGGAGCCAAAAAAAAAAAAAACAAGTAACAAAAAGAAACAACTTATTAATGCAACAATACTAGTTCAAATGACGACATGGAATCTCAAACACGTACTAAAGCGGTGGTTATAGTAGTACAAATTCGTTTCCGCTGCGGAAGCAGATTACAATTTCTCCCCTTTTTCCCTGTACGTAGAATGTGGTGAGTGAATTTTATTCTCTATCCAAATTTGTGAAATAAGCTGGATGAAATTATTGGGTGGTGCCAAGAATAACGAGCCGGAGTTTAATTATGAGACGTACCACGGACAATATTATAAAGGCTTAGTGAGACAATTGGTTCAATTATGTTTATTGAATTAAAATATGACTCTAATTTGTAAAAACTCTACAAATGTCTCATAATGATATCATTAAAATTATTTATATGTAATTATATAGTATAATATGTAATATCATTAAGATAATTACTATATCATTAAAGATATTTTTAAAATATTTTAAATATTATGTTAGGTTTTAATTTTATAATAATAATTTAGACACATATTATAATTTTTTCTATTATAAATTATAATTTTTTCTATTATAAATGAGAGAGAGAGAGCCGTGACACTAAAGGGCTAGAGGCGAGTCCAGCCCACTAAACTTTTTGTTGGGCCAATAGCAGGCAAGTGGGTTGTAAAAGAAAAAGAGAGAGAGAATAAATTATGACCTTGAGAATATGCCGCACTTTTAAAACTTTTGTTTTGTTTTTTTTTTTATGCCACATTTAAAAAAAATTATCATATATATTATATGTTAAGTTATACCACAAATAAATATATGTGAGATTTATAAAAAAAATAAATATTGAAAGACTGTATTTATGAAAATTCCCTTATCACTTTTTTATATCACTATCATGTCCAACTGTTTTTCTTCCTCCTTTGATTCATATGATTTCTCATAGTTAGAAAGAACAAAATACTTTTAGATAATATATATTTGACTTTAGCCTAAAATACTTAGAAACAATAGTATTTTATATTTACTAAAAGTAATATGTATCAAACTTTCTCAAAGAAGTAGTAAAAATAAAAAACAGTACCCCAGAAGTGGTATTTCTCGAATTGACTTAAGAAAAGAGGGAGTAAACTTGATGTAAATTAAGAATTAGAGGAGTTTTTTTTTATAAGCATATTGCTTTCATATAAAAATCAGGCTTAAATTCCCCCCCACCCAACACACACACACAAAAGTATGTCTAAAATTTTACACTCTAGAAATGGTATTTCTTCTAATGCATCTGTAAATTTGAGCTACCATCGGATTTCTTTCACTTTTTATTGGAGTCTCTGAATACGAATTAAAAAGAAGTTTACTAGATTATCACTCATAATCTACCACATTATTTTATCTTTCCAAAATAGATGGTGAGGTGTCTCTGGTTCTAGTTGTCAAATACTAATATGATAGACTAAGACTAATAATACAACAAATTATTTTTTTTTTCAGCATAGGTAGTTGACCATATAAAACCCAATTGCCATATAGTTTAAAAAAAATTATAATATTTGACCAAATTATTGTTATAAAATTGAAATTTGATACAATATTTAAAATATTTTAAAAATATTGTTAATGATATAATAATTATTTTAATAATATTATATTTTATACTATATAATTATATAATAATTATTTTAATGATTTGATTTATAACATTATTTTATCGTTTCACTTTAGATTGTCGGACTTCTTGAGCACCAGTCGCCTATGAGTGTTTCTTTTTCAATATAGATGTTCTGTCACCTTCAGCTCTAGTACCAGTACTAGTCAGTGGAAAGTAATTTACGTTTGTCAACACAATTTACCAATTGTCAGCGGATAGTAATCTAGTACATTATGAACCATAATACACTATATTAACCCACCGAAAAACACACAAAAAAAAAAATTGCTAAGAAAAGTTACAAATATAAATAGAAATTACTTTATCATAATTGTCCCCAGTTGGCGATAATAGTTACTATCATCGGCAACTGGGATGGAGAACACTAATGATATTTGTTGTCAAAATAATATGATAGATTATCAGTAGTAATCCACTATATTACTCTCAGGTGACAACTAGTGGTCACCCTCGATTTCCACGACATCTAATAGATCGCCGTTGGCATTCTAGGAGATTATCTTTGATGAGTGGTGGCAATTTTTGTATAGCACATTTGGTTGACTTTTGAACGGTTCTCTGCGATTGTATAAATTCAAAGCTCCAATATAAACAAAAATCCAAAACTGACTGCCACTTCTGACATTTTTCAAGTTTATTCATGAAAAAAGACGTAAAAGAAACTTAAAAAAAATATTACCTTTGAGATGAATAATGAAATTCAGAGGTGATTTAAGGAGAGAGAAAATGAAGATTTATGCATTTGAGCAACTCCATTTCTACTTCCAATTGTCAAATATTTAGGTACAATAATCTATAATAAACACATAGACACATATTATAAAAAAAGAAAAAAAATAAAATTGATGAAGAAAAATATGATAAAAGAAAAAAAAATAAATAAAAACGAACCATATGGTAAATAGAGGGGGTGCGACAAAGTAGTATTAATGGCACTTTTATATATGTATGTTTATAAATAAAAATCTTATATATTCCAATAGGGTTTGGACTCCGTAGATGGTGGCTCACCTTTTGTCTCTAACGGGATCAAAACCTTCTTGGGTATATTAGAGTTTTTCAGAAAAATATTAAGGAAAAGACATTTAAAAAAGTAAGAAAGAGATGAAGAGGTAGTAACAAGTATAAAAAATAAAATAAAATAAAGTTACTCCTTTTTATGTTTGTATAGAATAAATATAGATACATTTATTTACTTTTCTTGCTTTGTTGCCTTCAATCAACCAGTTGTTAAAATTTGGATGCCCTCGCACCCATACATACACGATGTATCACGCGAGCTTATTTGAGTATATAGATTTTAATCTTATCTTACAACAAATTGTCATGCGTGTAAAGATTGTTAAAAAAAAACATTTTTTTATCAATTAGATTCACATAATAATTTATCAAAATTCCCCTTCACAAAAAATAATTTATCAAATTCCTTAAATAAAATAAAGAATAAATTACATCGTTGCATAATAAACTATTCATTTTTTTGTATGATATGCCTTGAACTTTTAATCTTAGTAAATTGCATCTTTAATTTTCATATCATTGACAATTGAGGTTTTGTAGCTAATAAACATTAAAATGTATGGACAATTTTGATTACGAAATTCGCATGTGAGTTATCTTAAGGATAGATTTTGTCATTTTAAGAAAAAAATTAAAACTCAACACGTAAAAAAAATACTTAACAAAAATTAAAAGATAATTATTAAACTTTAATTATCATAATTTTAAAATTAAAGATATATTATGTTAAAATTAAAAATTTAAGATATATTATATAAAAAATAAATAGTTCAACATATATCAGCCCAATTTGTTCTAAAATAAAATTTAGTGTAACTTGCTGACCCACTAAAAATCCAAAGAACATGAACAAAGGCAATTTCCCCTAAAAAAAAAAAAAAAAAAACCCAAAAACCAAAAGCACAAGAAAATAAAAACAAAAGTCTCAATTAAACGGGATAAACAAAAAAGGAGCGAGAACGAGAGACGAGAGAGGGAGAGACAGAGATGGTAAGCAGCACAATGTCTGCGCAACCAAGGATCTTCTCTTCCCTTATGGCCAACCGCTTCCTTCAATCATCGCCATCTCAGCCTCTCCACCAGCTCTTCCGCTACAACGCAGGTCCTCTCTCTCTCTCTCTCTCCATATATATATATGTATATGTATATGAGGTTTATATTATCAATTTTTTTTTTGGGGTCTTTGATAAGATGAACTTATTTTAACCAAATTACAAGCTTTAGAAATCCTCAGAAATCTTTTGTTGCTGGTGAAAAGGATATTTTTTCGACTTGGAGAAGAGTAGGGTTTTGTTAGTGGACTGAATTTGCTGGAGCTGAAATATTTTCACTTCGAATCGTATAAAATTGTGTGAATTTATGTTCAATTACGAGTTGATTATTGATTTGGAATTAGGTATTTGTGAGCTCTTTTCTGCCAAATGCTAGTTAGGAACCTAATTATAAATTTAGGTTTTGAAGTAAAATCTGTAGTTTTTATTACAGTTTGATAATAGTTTATTTTATTGATTACTGTACTGTATAATATCATGAACTTATCAAATGAGTCCAATTGTTGCTGTTGATATTAATTTTTTTAATGATTTTTAATATATATATATATATATATGTATATATACATATATTTAAAGCCTGAAATGTGGACATGAACTATGGTGGTGGGTATAGCCTAGCAGTAATTCCATATCTGACTCCACTCTAAGGCATAGAGTTCTAACAAATCCCACCTTCAAGTTCAAAAAAGAAGAAAAAAAAGAGGACATGTGAAAATGAACTGAGCATGATGGTTCTGTCTATTCCACATTGTGAAAAACAGGAGAAAAGCATGTGTACATGCAGTTTTCGAGAACATTCTCTGGCTTGACCAATCTCTTATTTAATCGAAGGTAATTATGCTAATGCAACCGAAGCTCATGGAAATGGTGGAAAATGCATAACATGAAACCAGCGAAGTTGACAAGTTTTCTGTTTGAATTAGCAGAAATGTGGATAAATTGCCGAACACCAAGCGTAAACGTCTGAGGCCTGGAAAATTGTCTCCTTGTCGACCTGTTCCCAGTAATATACCAAAGCCTCCTTATGTTGGTTCCAGGACACCTCCAGGCATTGCCAGTGGACCTGAATTGCACGATCAGAAGGGGATTGAGTGCATGAGAGCCTCCGGAAGGCTTGCAGCACAGGTTCTAGAATATGCTGGGACTTTGGTCAAGGTGACGTTTTTATTCTAGCTCTTGAATCATATGTGTTATTATTTTGTATCATTATGTCATATGATATTAGTTTGCAGTCTAGCTGTGATCGGCCTCCAGTTGAGTAGAGGCCTTTCAAATGAAAGTTTCAAGTATTTGCTTATATTGGCAGCCAGGCATAAAGACAGATGAAATTGACGAAGCTGTTCATCAAATGATTCTTGATAATGGGGCTTACCCTTCACCTCTGGGGTATGGCGGCTTTCCAAAGAGTGTCTGCACATCAGTGAATGAATGCATCTGCCATGGAATACCAGATTCTCGTGCACTTGAGGTCCATTCTAATGGCATTCTCCGACCACTGTAGTTTATGTTTCTAAATTGTCGATTGTTTAAAAAATTGTTACGGTTGTAATATCTTTTGATTTGCAGGATGGTGACATAATCAATATTGACGTTACTGTCTACTTCAATGTAAGTATGTTTTGTTCTTTGGCAGCATAATTTGGATGAACTAACATAGACTTTGAGTTTTACAATTAAGATATCTTGCACTTACTATTTTGATCTTTCATTCTGGTTCTACATTGGTCGTACTGCCCAACATAAATAACCATCCTGAGGGCATTTCATCAAATAGTGCATTGCGTAAAATGTAACCTAGGAAAGTTAGGTGCAAGCTGTATATACCATATACGATGGATGAATAGTTTTTTTTATAAGCAATTTTTTAAATAATTGGCGTATTTATGTATTATATCCAGTTATCTAATCTATCAATGTTGAATTTGGGTATATTCAGCAACTTACCAAGTTTAAACTTTAGTTGTTCGCGCTTGCTTTTGATTTTAATTTGCAGGGGTATCACGGTGATACATCAGCTACTTTCTTTTGTGGTGATGTTGATGATGAAGCGAGAAAACTAGTTCAGGTAGCTATTGCTACTTCAATCATCGGGGAGTTGGATAGACTGTTGGTAGCATCAATATTTACATATATGAAGGCTCTATAGAAATCTAAAGCTTATTAGGACTATACAGCGAATAATAATTATTGATATTTATGAACTTTTTTGGATATAAAAGATAAGTTGCATTGCAGCCGGTATTCTTCTGTCATAGTCACGCTTAATAATGAAGAGTCTTCCTTTTGGGTGGATATAATTGCCTCAGGTAACTAAAGAATGTCTGGATAAAGCAATATCAATTTGTGCACCGGGAGTGGAATTCAAGAAAATTGGCGGAACAATTCAGTAAGGCGTCTCCTGTGTACTTTTTACGTCCTTAATTCTAAAATTTTCACTGTGCCACTGTGAGTCACATGCATATTTACTCTTGTTCTTTTATATTATTCTCGTTTTATACTAATTCATACTTGCTGCTTTTCTCTCTCCAAGTGACCATGCAGATAAATATGGTTATGGTGTCGTTCGGCAGTTTGTTGGCCATGGGGTTGGACAGGTTTTTCATGCAGATCCAGTTGTTCTCCACTACAGTAAGCTTTCTGAGCTTTATGTATCTTTGTCATTCACTTGTTCTTGGGTGATTTTTTCTTCCTTTTTTTATCTCTCTCTAAAGGCATATAGTACTTTTTAGTTTAAAGCTTAACATTCTTGGCTTTTGGACTAACATCATAGATTCCTTGTAGGGAACAATGATAGAGGGCGCATGGTGTTGAATCAAACTTTCACTATTGGTAACGTACTCTGTAACCTTAAGTGCTCGATCACAATCATTCATGTGAAGGATGTTTGATATATATGAGCTTCTTTCTTAAAAAAAAATAAAATAAAATAAAAGTAAATAAATAAATTGAAATCTACACCAGTCCAAAATCCATTAGCTTTCATTAAACTCTGTTACTTTTAAAAAATTGACTTCATAGGCTATGCAGCTTGCATATTGTAGGGTGTTGGCTCACTTCATAGGCTATGTAAACTAAAATGCAGCAGAATCCCCATCAGGTATTGCGGGATGGTGATGCTCCAAGCATTGCATATATGTAAATAGTTGGATAATTTTTCAGATCTTTTCTTTGCGTTTCACGTTTTGTTAATTATTGTTCTTTTACCTTACCTTTGCGCAGAACCGATGCTAACAATAGGTAGCATAAATCCTGTGATATGGGATGATGATTGGACAGTTGTAACAGAAGATGGAAGCCTGTCGGCTCAGTTTGAGCACACAATATTAATAACCGAAGACGGGGCGGAGGTACTGACCCAGTGCTGACAGTTGTGGTAGTTATTATTGTTACATGCAACTTGCAAATTTCCAATTCCTGGTAATTTGTCCCCAAATATGATCTCTTCCGAATAAATATATATGCTATAAAATTTTGTTTCACTGTTGCCATTGTTTCTGGTGATCATGCCGGGGCCATGAATTGTGTATATCAACTATATGTTGTTGTTCAAAATCATTTCAGTACGCTTTGACTAAAGAATATTTTCATATGGTGTGAACACACCAAGTGGATTTGGGGTTCGGGAAATTTCTCTTTGGTTGCTTTCAAGGCTGAGAAAGACAGAGTTGCAAAACATTGCACAATGAATGCAAACAGTCGTTTTCTTTTGAGTTATTATTTAATGCAATTATCATTTTGCTGGTTGATCCTAAAACGACAAGTCTTTGGGTACTTCGTCTTTTAGTTTTTTTGTTTTTTTGAATCTGTTGCTGAATGAAGACGTCGTATCGTTTTCCTTCCTCTAATGCCATTGAGGAGATTGAGGATTGTCTTTTCAATTGACAAGGACATATGTAGTTCTTTGTTTTGAAGTTTGCTATCGATTAAGCGACATGTCGTTTTGTAACTTTTTTACTGTCCGGTTCGTGTAAAAATCACGGTCATGCTCTTTAGAATTTGCTGTCGTTTATGATATGACACCACGTGTCGCGTATGATTATAATCATGCTCTTGTTTATGAATCGATCAAAACGATGGTCGGCCTTTGTTAATGGCATATGATTTATTTTTTATTTTTTTTAACCAAGTATGACTTGGTATTTGTGTGATGTGTATAGTCAGTCTTTCATCCTCAATACGAATAATTAATAATGTAGTGTAGATGTCAAGTAAAACATAAGCGGATTTCACTTTCAAAAAATAAAAAGCAAAGAGGATTTTTAATTAGTCAGCAAAGAGGACTTAAAAAAAAAAAAACGCAAGTGCGTGTGAGACTACTTGGCATTTGAACTCTTGACTCCGATATTAAAGAATTTAAAGTAGGGGAGGTTTTGTAAATGTCATCTTTTAATATTTATTTTTTTTATAAATATTACATATGCTTATTTGTAGCACAACCTAACATGTAATATGAATAATAGTATGACATAACTTTTTTTAATATGACATGAATATATACAACTTTTAAAAGTATGGTATAACTTGTAATTTTTTTGTAAATAAAAGTATCGATAAATTATGCTTTTTTCTAAGGATGGGGATTTTTATTTTTATTTTTTGCTAAATTATGTCAAGTCAGTATTTTGTTAGTAAAAAATCTATTGCAAATTTTATTTTTTGGTAGTACATTGTTTCTATTTTTCACATATTAAATAAAGGGTTTTTTTTTTTTTTAGAGAGCGCTTAAATAAAATTTAAAACAATTAGGAGTGACATTATTTCCTCTTAGGATGAGACTCTGTTGAATAGAGCATAATGAGAGACAATGATTAAAGATGGACACTAAATCTTATCTTGAGTTGTGGTAGGACAGGAATAGGGGGACGTAGTCCCTGTCCTGCCTCCACCCCGATGTATATATGTGCATGATATAATTTTTATACAAATATTTATGATGTCATTGTATTTGATGAGTCTTTTGCGGCTTTATCATAAAGACTTGGTTTGCATATATTTTGTGGCTTTGCCTCTTCCGAATAAATATATATGCTATAAAATTTTGTTTCACTGTTGCCATTGTTTCTGGTGATCATGCGGGGGCCATGAATTGTGTATATCAACTATATGTTGTTGTTCAAAATCATTACAGTACGCTTTGACGAAAGAATATTTTCCTATGGTGTGAACACACCAAGTGGGTTTGGGGTTCGGGAAATTTCTCTTTGGTTGCTTTCAAGGCTGAGAAAGACAGAGTTGCAAAACATTGCACAATGAATGCAAACAGTCGTTTTCTTTTGAGTTATTATTTAATTCAATTATCATTTTGCCGGTTGATCCTAAAACGACAAGTCTTTGGGTACTTTGTCTTTTTAGTTATACGAAAACGATGTGGCTTTTATCTTTATCTTTTTTTTTTCTTTTTTTTTTTGAATCTGTTGCTGAATGGAGACGTCGTATCGTTTTCCTTCCTCTAATGCCATTGAGGAGAATGAGGATTGTCTTTTCAATTGACAAGGACATATGTAGTTCTTCGTTTTGAAGTTTGCTATCGATTAAGCGACATGTCGTTTTGTAACTTTTTTACTGTCCGGTTCGTGTAAACATCACGGTCATGCTCTTTAGAATTTGCGGTCGTTTATGATATGACGCCACGTGTCGCGTATGATTATAATCATGCTGTTGTTTATGAATCAATCAAAACGATGGTCGGCCTTTGTTAATGGCGTATGATTGATTTTTTATTTATCTTTTAACCGAGTATGACTTGGTATTTGTATGATGTGTATGGTCAGTCTTTCATCCTCAAGACGAATAATTAATAACGTAGTGTAGATGTCAAGTAAAACATGAGCGGATTTTACTTTCAAAAAATAAAAAGCAAAGAGGATTTTTAATTAGTCAGCAAAGAGGATTTTTAATTAGTCAGCAAAGAGGACTAAAAAAAAAAACGCAAGTGCGTGTGAGACTACTTGGCATTTGAATTCTTGACTCCGATATAAAAGTAGGAGAGGTTTTGTAAATGTCATCTTTTAATATTTTTTTTTATAAATATTACGTATGTTTATCTGTAGCACAACCTAACATGTAATATAAATAATAATGAAATATGAATAATAGTATGACATAACTTTTTTTAATATAGCATGAATATATACAATTTTTAAAAGTATGGCATAACATGTAATTTTCTCATAAATAAAAATATCGATAAAATTATGTTTTTTTTCTAAGGATGGGGATTTTTATTTTTATTTTTTTCTAAATTATGTCAAGTCAGTATTTTTTTATTAAAAAATCTATTGTAAATTCTATTTTTTGGTAGTACATTGTTTCTATTTATTAAAAAATCTATTGTAAATTTTATTTTTTGGTAGTACGTTGTTTCTATTTTTCACATATTAAATAAAGGGATCTTTTTTTTTATTGTAAATTTTAGTTTTTTGGTAGTACATTGTTTCTATTTTTCACATATTAAATAACGGGTTCTTTTTTTTTAAAAAAAAAGCGCTTAAATAAAATTTAAAACAATTAGGAGTGACATTATTTCCTCTTAGGATGAGACTCTGTTGAATAGAGCATAATGAGAGACAATGATTAAAGATGGAGAAAAATCTTATCTTGAGTTGCGGCAGGACAAGAATAGGGGGACGTAGTCCCTGTCCTGCCTCCACCCTGAGGTATTTATGTACATGATATAATTTTTATACAAATATTTTATGATGTCATTGTATTTGACGAGTCTTTTGTGGCTTTATTATTAAGACTTGGTCTGCATATTTTTAAAATTTAGTTTGTTAGGTGAAAACTTTGATTTTGTTGAATATGGCAAATATTTACGTACTTTTATTATAAAAAATGCAGTTGTATGAAACGAGAAATAGGACGAGTGTGAGAATGACCCCCCAACGAACGGTTTTGGGAGGCAAGGATGGGAACGGGAAATCATTTCCTACCCTGCCTTTCATTAAATGGGGATGAGAATGATTTGGGAGGTCTGGATGGGGACGAGAAATCGTTCCCTACCCTATCTTTCAATAAACGGGGATGGGCGTGGTTTTAGGAGGCAAGAATGGGTACGAGAAGTCATTCCTGCCTTGCACCCTTGCCATCCCTTAAAAAAAAAAAAAATTCTCAAAAACAAAAATCATTTATTAATCAAAATTTTTGCAAGTGTGACGTGCCATAAGATTTTACTTCATACCGGCCTTAATAAAAAAATCTCCACGTGATGGACACGTGGCATTATATAAATACAGGCCAACTTTTTTATTATTTTAATAATTTTATATTAATTTTTATTTTTCGCCTCACATCGCCGCCTTTCTTGCTCTTGAGGAAAAAATATTTTCTGCCTTCAAACTCGACCCAACCCCCCCGTTTTCTCTTGTTCTTTTCTCGCCTTACCCAAAGAATTTCCCCCAGAAAATTACCAAAAAAAAAAAAAAAAAGGGAAACTTCTTGTGAAACATAATAATGGAGTCGACGACGCATGTGAACTGGGAAGCGCTTGACGCCCTGGTCATGGATTTCGCGAAATCCGAGAACTTGATCGAGGAGTCCTCCTCCGTCTCGTCTTCTTCCTCGCCGTCGTCCGTACATTCCTCGCCTTCCTCGTCTTCCTCTCCCTCTCTCTCCTCGTCGTCCTATCATTCCAGATTGATCATTCGCCAGATCAGACGGTCCTTGGAGTCCGGTGATGTCGATGCCGCCATCGGTCTCCTTCGCGCGCACGCTCCTTTCATTCTCGATGATCGCAGGCTTCTCTTCCGTTTACAGAAGCAGGTTCGAGGTTTCTGCTTTCTATGAATTTGTATTTTCTGTCTTAGATGCGGAGAAAATGCGGGAAAAATCACGAAAGTACAAATTTGTACCCCTTTTTGGATATCACTCTGCGATGCCTTAATACTGCTACTTTTGTCCATCCAATTTAGTTTTGCTTTCATTGATTCGTTTCGAATAGAAATGATATGAAAGTTGAGATTTTGTGTTTCTCTTTTAATTTCCTTGGTTTTTTTTCAAACACTGCATTTTGTCCCAATTTATCTTGCTTGATCGCAAATGGTTTCATTAATTTTTGTTTCCCCAATTTTCATGAAGAAATTTATCGAACTCTTGAGAAGAGGAACTTTAGAGGATCGTGACTCTGCAATTGATTGCTTGAGGACTTCTCTTGCTCCTTGTGCCCTTGATGCATACCCGGTAATTTTGGTTTCTGTTATTTGAATATAATTGATTTTTCTATTAGAATTTGCTGTTCGTCGTAAGAATAGTTAAAAGTTTGATCGAAAAGGAAAAGCTTGTCTAAGACAAAATAATCACAGTCCCATGGAATCTGCTTCTTTATTTTGTATGACTGAGGTTGTCTATGTGGTTATTCTGGATTCTGAGACATTTCTTTATCTTTATTTAAGGAAGCATATGAGGAATTCAAGCACGTTCTTCTTGCCTTTATATATGACAAAGATGACCAGAGTTCTCCAGTGGCAAATGAGGTGGGATGTTAAATTTCACTATCACATATATTGCTAATAGTTGTGGCTCTGAATTTTATTCTTTATTATTTTTTTAATATACACTTAAATTTTATGCTTTGCCGATGGGCAATTGTGCTTTTTTCATTTTACAAAAGCTTTCTTGGTCAGTTATATGACTTGGCAATATAGTTGTATTTTCAGTGCTCTGAAAGGAGGAGGTTTGACATTGCTGGCCTATTATCTACCGTATTAAGGGCTCATTTGCATGCATACGATCCTTTATTTTCAATGACGTTGAGATATTTGATAAGGTCAGCATGCTTTCACTGAGTTTTATTTTGTTGTGGGTTGATGTGCTGGATTCATCGCAGTTGTGTTAAATCTTGTTTTTAATCACTGTTCCTTCTACATCCATGTAGCATACACAAGGGATTTTGCTTTCGTCAAGGAATATCGTCACCCATATCAGATCTTACCGAGAGATTGCTTCTTGAGGAGCGTGACCCTCCTGCGACACCCCAGGAGACATTGTACGAGGTGCCTCCCTTTGACGAGGTGGGATTCCAGGACATAGCCTGATCTTTGACATTGTGAAATTACTATACAATAAATGGTTCTATATGCTTATGTTTGGCCATTGGGTGCTCTTCGAGAATGAGCATGCCTCATATGCGCCTCAGTTTTGCATGCTTTTGAGAATACAGTCTTATATCTGACATCCTTGTCATAAGGATTCTGGACTTACTTGTGTTTAGGCCATCAGATGGTAAGAAATTCTGTTTGAGGATGAGTATGCCTCTTATGCATTTCATTTTGCATGCTTGCTTCAAAACCAGGTGGACGTTCAAGCGCTCGCACATGCTGTGGAGCTTACGAGACAAGGTGCAGTGGACAGCTTAAGATTTGCAAAGGGTGACTTGTTTCAGGCATTTCAGGTGATTGAGTGCTTAGCAATGTACTCTTTATTTCATTACTTCCATATATTTGTTTTTCCTCTCTTGACAGTTCGTTTCAATTAAATCCAACTTCGAAAATAGTAAATCACCCCCACTGATATCCATCCATGCACGCTCACACTCCCTGCTTAAAAAGAAACGCGAGAATATAGGAATTTAGTGAACTTTTTTTTTCCTTTTTTATTATCAGTTTCAATTGCAACTTGTTCACAACTACTCTTCCTTCAAGTATTGCTCATTGAAGTACTTGTTTATTATAGGTATAGTCATTTTGAGCCTGAATTTACATTTTGCAGAATGAATTATGTCGTATGAAATTGGATGTCTCTTTGCTTGATGAGCTTGTACGTGAATATTGTCTTTATAGGGGCATTGTGGATTCTGTTCTTGCATGCCCTTCTGGTGAATCAATCTTTTCCTTATTATTTGTTACTTTTTTATAATTTTTTTATTTTCTGACACAATTGGAGTTAAATTCTGATTGTCTGCAATGAATTTGATTATGTTGCCTTCACATCAGGAATTCAAACCCTTTCCAAACAGCTAAAAGTCGAGCAACCGCTGCTTGGGTCTTACTCACCAAGAGAGCTCTCTCTTGAAGCAGATTGCGGTGCCAACAAATATTCCGATGCTGACTCTTCCATTAGTAATGCTCAGGTGGATGGTTCACCTGAAAAGAACGTTGATGTGACTAGCATGCAAGGAATTGCTATTGAACTACGATGTGCGTTTGAGCCAACAACCATTCATGAAGACTGTAGCACCAGTGGATCTCATCAACCTGAAAATCTGAGAGTTCTGCAAAGAAGTAGATTCAGTGCTGGCGAAAGGAGTAAGCGTAAGCGATGGAGAGGGAGAAATGACGATGTAGGTTATACTCCTATCATCTCTTTAGATGATTCTAGTAAACAAGAGCTTAGAACAAGTAACACAGAACGTCAGGTAATTGTTTGTATATTTATGGAGTTGCCTTGGGCCCTTGGCTATCATACTACTATGGCATGTTTATTTTATTGCTTATGTTATTGCTTGTTTTTCATGGAATATTTTTTTATTCTATTATTATTTTTTTTTAAAGAAATAGACTATCAGATGTAATTTTTATTGCTTATGTTATTACTAGCGTTTCATGGAGTTTTTTATTTTATTTTTATTTTACTTTATTTGTTTAACAGGTTTTAGACAGACATTCCATCCTTGATATTAAGAATAGGGAGGATAAATATGAGATTGTACTGGGGATGAAGGACCTGGCTGGTAGGGGAATGGCTGCAGAGGTTGTGGACGAAGTTAATGCCCTCGATCCAAACTTTTTTGTGCAAAATCCTATTTTGTTGTTCCAGCTTAAGCAGGTATGCAGATTCTCTGTTGCCCATGGTTCCTGGTGGACACATTCATGCAAGTGTTTCATTTTTATATTATTTCCTACAGAATCATTTTAATGGATTTATCCTTTTTTTCCTTTTTTTTAATGGGTCTTTTTTTTTTTCTTTTTTTCTTTTTAGGTTGAATTCCTAAAGTTGGTGAGTTTCGGGGATTATTCTGGTGCTTTGAGGGTAGCATGCTCTCACTTAGGTCCTTTAGCTGCTAGTGATCCCTCTCTACTGAAACCTTTGAAGGAGACACTGTTGGCACTACTCCAGCCTAATGAAGATGCACTTGGAAAGGGCTTACCTTTACAAGCTCTTGCAAGTTCACTCCAAGTATGTTATAGCTTACTGACACGCTGGTTGATGGTCATTGCTAATCCAATTTTTGTGTTGAGTTCTCCTTTCTTTTCTTGTCTAAAGCACGCTCTGCCAATGAAGAGAATTGTTCCGAAGCATGTTTCATTTTTTCTTTCTACCTTTTTTTTAATGCTATGATTATCGCTTGAACAATTTTAGATTGCGTCCTTTTTGGAAGGTTTTAGGTTTCTTTTTTTCTATTTACAATGATGTTGCATGCGTTCTTTATCTTTGACAGGTTGCGATTGGTAAGAGGCTTGGAATCGAAGAACCCCAGCTTATGAAGATTATTAGAACTGTCCTGCACTCGCATAATGAGTGGTTTAAGCTTCAAATGTGCAAAGATCGCTTTGAAAGTCTTTTGCAGATTGATTCCTTGAAAGAAGCTAATCCTTCTTTGCTTACTAGTATTACTACATCAAAGATGAATGCATACAGATCTTCTAATGGATCTCCCCAGGCCACTTTATCTTCTAGCAGCAGGATGTCAGAAGACGGCAGCAGTCCCATTCAAGTGTCATCTAGAGATGCTATTTGTGACGAAAATGCGATACTAAAAGTAATGGTGAGTTTTCCATGTCTTAGTACTTGTACATTCTTGGAATAACTTTACTTCTGTGATCCTTGTGTTCGCTAGGGGTATGCTTTACCATTGTCTGAAACGTACATAGGACTATGTAAAATTCATTGGACTGTCCTCTCATGGGTTAATGAACAACGCTTAACCGAGGTGATCTCATTGTTTCTTGTCATCAAACGCTGTGGTATCGCAGTTTGAAATGCTGTGCCTTTGTTCAGCACATTGGATTGAGTGCAAGTTCATTCACTTTTCCACTTTCTTGATCAAACTATAATGATGACTTGTTCAAACCAACGGTCCCTTAACTAAAAAAATTAACATAATAGGAGTTGTACACGTTGTTTTCATGCAAGGCTGATTCCTAAAAAATTTGAGTTGAGTAAATTGTTCTTTTGGATGGATACAGGAATTTCTTGCATTGCCGAGGGCTGATGCCATCCATCTCCTTGCTCAGTACAATGGGAATGCTGAGACGGTCATTCAACAAATATTTGCCTAGTCTGAATTGTACATCTGAAATGCCTACGGTTTGCTTACATATATACGTATATATATATTCATCATCCCCATATATATATTTTTTCCTTCTCTTTTTCTTTGTGGGGTTGGTATTTGTTGATTCATTTTACGCCTTGTACTTTTACCTTGTAGATATAGGGGCAGGGCCAAAGGGTAAAGTACAGTACAGTAGGTTCAGCCAATACTTGTATTGTTGTTTGTACAATATCATAAGGTTCTGGAAAAAGCAATAATCAATGAAAAGAAATTGTTGGATTAATTCAAGACATAGATGTGATTCCAAGATTGTGTATCACAGGATACCCAAGTCGATACTGTTGTTGGAAGATTTAGCTATATTAGTCATTTTTTACAGTAGCGTTATCGTTTGCATTAGCTTATTAACTTGGCTTTGTTATTATTTGTTTTTATCCCTTGTTTAGTTTGTCGTATGTCCTTTAGTGGTTATTTTTGTAATCGGTTGATAACACCTTCATTAGCTATTGTAATAGATAGACTTTTGAATATCGAGATTTTTAATGCGAAAGTTTTGTTTTTCTCTTCATTTTGATGATTTTCCTTGCTTTGAAATTCGATGTGACTTTTCCAATTCCGTTGCATCGTAGAACCCTTAGTTTTGTGACAAGTCTGGACTATATTTTGTACTGCAAAACAAAATGGTTTCTTGTATCGTTGCCTTTGCACTTATCACGTATCTGCAATTTACTCAAAATCAAGTTACATTTTGACCTTACAAATTTGTTTTAAATTACCTCTATTAATAACGATATTATTACTATTATTATTATTATTATTATTATCATTTTACTGAAACTGTCTTGTAACTTGCTCATGAACAGTTTATTGATATCATTAGTAGTTATGTATATGTATTTTTGTAGAGTGTTTGGTATGATGGTTAGAACCATTAGTTAGAACTATTTTTATTGGTGAGAGCTTTATACTGTAGTTTATCTTTACTGTAGCATATGAGAGTTGTATATTGTTTATAAGTAAGAAGTTGGTTTGGACTACTCTTGTCAATCAACCTTTTAATATCTCTAGTTAAGTTTTTAACAAAAGAAAAAATTTAGAAATAACTTTGTTTTAATATAAATCTATGTTGACGTTCAAAAAAAAAAAAAATGCGTCTTTTGCTCTTAATTAATGTTCCATGTACTTGTTTTGGTAAAAAACTAACTTTGCTATCAACGGGAGGTGTATAGGTTTCTAAAGTGTAGGGTGTAATTTGTTAAAATCAAAATTCAGAGGCGAACTACGACTCTGATAAGTTCATTGAGATAATGCAAAAAAAAAAAAAAAAAAAAAAAACCAAAACCGGTAGAATTTTCATTTACACGGTAGAAGACTCAATAGCTGGTGAAAGGCCCTCCTTTTCGCTTCCCTCTCCACAGCCTATTTAATCATAAGATCACAACCTTTTACTAATAAAAAGGTAATTTTAGTGTAAAAATCAAGTTTCATGCTGGATTAGGACTTTAGGGATTAAAAGGGTTTTTCCTCCTTTTCACTTACGCGGCCGTAATTCTTCTTCCTGATGAATCTTTTAAAATGCCTAGAAGCTCTCTTATCTATACGAGGATAAAATCTAACAAATAGTGGAGTCAATATCCGTCAGAAATATCTTTGAGAAAAAGTTGCACCGCCAGAACGTTGGATTGATTCCAACACAGGGATTATAGGGAAAGAGATCAGGCTAAGAGCATGTTTAGCATTTTGTATTGTATTATATTATATTATATTGTATTGTATTATATACAAAAAAATATAATATAATATAATACGGTGTGTCAAACAAGTCCATTACCTTATTCAAAGAAGTCATCTTATTCAGCCATTTTATTGGACATATATTATGCATGAAAAAAAAAAAGGCTTAAAAACACTAATGTCATCACCAAAACATAAAGGATACGCTATATTTTCTCAGAAAAATTAAGCTTATGTTTGACAAAATGTTTGGAGTAATTGGTTCAAACCAATAACAATATAAAATTTTACATGTTACGATGTAAAAACCTCTTACATATTATAGTTTTTTAACTAATTTTTTCAGTTTAAATTGGTTTACATAAAATTTCACATGTTATGATGTAAAAACCTCTTACATATTATAGTTTTTTAACTAATTTTTTCAGTTTAAACTGGTTTGTGAAATAAGCTTTAAGAAAATAGCTTATTTTAATCACCTTCTTTAGTAAATGCCAATGCTTTCTGGTTTTTTTTTTTTTTTTTTTAACAAAAGGTCAAAGTTTTCTAAAATTAAAGAAATGTCATTTTCTAATAGTATTTAATTAAAGACAAATCATAGTTTATCACTGATTAACAAGTTTATTATTGATAAGCTGGTAAATTATGAAGTAAAATTGATATATTATTGAGTAAAAATAGTTAATCACTAAAGTAATATTGCTTAATTAGTGATAAATCATGAAGTTAATTAGTGTCAAATTATAAATTAGTACATCACTTTTAACTATTTCAAAAAATATCGTTTCTATGATTTTACAAAACTTTGGTCATTTACTGCAAAAAAGATCATTTACTTCCAGATCTGTTTTCTTTGTTTACTGAAAGACAAATACACAGAGAGAAAAGAGAGACGTGGAATACAACAGCAACGGACAGAAGAAAACCATCCATTAAAACATCATCACCATCACGCACAACAAAAATAACTAAAAGCCTTAAAGGAAATACAATGGCTACCAAACAAAATGAAAATATAGATTTTACTGTAGTTATTTGAATTTTACACCTTTAGTGGGTGTTTGGAAGAGTGGTGGGAACCACTTTTACTGTAACATGTGAGAGTTTTTCACTGTAGCAATTGTTTTAATTATTACTGTAGCATGTGAAAACTTTTTACTGTTCATAACTGAGTTTGTGGTGAGAACTGAGTGGTTCTTACTATTTCCAAACACCCCATATTCTTTAATGTCAAGATCGGATAAACATATATAGCTCTTGCAAATGGCAATTGGTAGTTGGTTTTCCACAGGAAAATCAACAAAATAACAAATTTTAACTCTCGTTTTAATTAAGGAAAATTTACAATTATACATTTCTTTTATGTCAAAATTTATCCACTCAGTTAGCATCTTTAAAAACATCATGCTCATAGAAGAATTGTGTAATTTATCTTGTAGCTTGACGATTAGTAAAATTTAACTTGTACTCCACTCTTGACATTTTAACGTTTGATTGAAATGTTACTCTATTAACCTTTAACATGTTGACTATAATTCAAAGAAATTGAAAAACATATTTCAAATTCCTCAAAATACCTTTTAAGCCTTAATTCTAATTATGGTTTAAGGCCCTTTGATGTACATGATCCTAAACACATAACAAAGCTCAAATCCTAGTCAAATACAGCCTAAAAGCTCTATCATATTCTTTCTCCTTCATTCTTGTTAGGGTCGATGTGTGACGTCATTGGTGATACCTCACACTAGGGTTACGTGCCTCTCCAGTCAATTAAAAATATGAAGCTTAGTCACTAATTTCAAAATTTTTATTATGTGTAATAAATCATGTGAGCCTTAGTTGGTTGAAAATGAAACATACATTTAATTTTTTAAAAAAAAATTCGGTCAGTTTGCATTTGATAGGTTAATTCGAACACGAAACGCTTATTTACCCAACTATTACCGCAACCCATTTATAGCAAACATGAGCCCTTTAATATTATGCATGTTTCCAGTTGTGCTTTCTTGTCATAACATAATTGATGGGATCATCAAGTGGTATCATTTTCTTGAGATTCTTGATGTTTTCCCTAGACAAATATATATATATATATATATATATATATATATATATATATATATGAATTGTCGTCTTTTGGGCCATCGTCAATTGTTGTTATTTTTCTTGATGTTACCGTCGTTTTTACGTTAACGTCATTAATTTTGAGACGTTTTCAATTTTCAATTTTCAATTTGTGTATTTTCATTTTTGCCTGTTGCTTTCCAAAAAATCGTTCGTTTTTATTGATCCACTGCTGCTCAATATGTAGATGTGGTTTTTTGTTTTAATGTTGTTACGTTGTCGTTTCCCCAAAAAATACCCTTTTTGTTTTTGTCGTTTCCAGAGCATTGCCGTTTACATTGTTTTTAGGGTATTTAACATTGTTACCCCTCAACTTGTCACATATTTATAATTTACTCCTTAAACTTTTAATTTTGAGAAGTAATCCCCTAAACTTACAAATTTTATAACAAATAACCCTCTATTGATATTGATTTTAGTTTTTTTATTGAAATTGACGTGTATTTTTGCATATGAATAGTTGATTATTGATACGAATGCTCGTTTTTATATATTTTATTCTAAATTTATTGTGATTAATATTTTTAATTAAGTTTTCATTAAAGTAAAAATTTTAAAGGAAGAATAAGGAAAATGTAAGATTTTTTAAACTTTTTGAAATAAATATCAGGTTTTAAAAATAATTATAGTAAATAATAGATTTACAATGAAATAACTTATATACTTTGTAAATAAGAAATATTTGTATGGTAAGCAAGGAGTAAATACATTATTTGCACCATAAATCTGTTGAGTTACATTGTAAATATACTACAAATTTAAGAGGTAACAGTGGCAAACATCTTTGTTTTTATGTGGCCTTCTTGTTTTAATTATGCTGTTGTCTTTCCCAAATTATGTCGTCTAATGAATTTAATGCATTCCCTGGAATCAGGGATGTTAGTTTTTGGGTTTAATCATGCTTAGAGTATTATTTTGGAAATTATATCGTTCTTTCATGCTTGAAGTTAAATGTTGTTTCTTTAGCTAACGTTTTGCGTTGAGTTTTTTCACTGCTGTCTTTTGTCGTTTTCCAGTTAAATTTGTCCCTCAAAGGCTGTTGTTTATT
This sequence comes from Artocarpus hirsutus, assembly GCA_946598075.1. NCBI lineage: Eukaryota > Viridiplantae > Streptophyta > Magnoliopsida > Rosales > Moraceae > Artocarpus > Artocarpus hirsutus. The sequence continues at coordinate 30,034 of CAMOHE010056564.1, forward strand.
GTGTTCTTGTCGTTTTATGACTGATATGATATTATATTTGAAGTTGATTACATTTTTGAGTTCATGAACATTGTTGGATTTAACATTTTTTTTGTCTCTTATGTCGTTTTGACGTTGTTATTATCTCTGGAATTATATCGTCTGTCACGTCCTGTGGTTTTATTTGTTAGTCATTTTAGGAATGATTCCATTTTCTTATTCTGATGCAGTTTTTCAATTCAAACCAATCTAGTATCCGGAGGTCATTGTCGTTGTTGATATCGTTTTTCAGGTTGTTACTTATTTCGCAAATAATCTCGAATGATGTCGTTTTTTCTGTTTTTCTTTTTTCTTTCTAGTTGATGTTGCTTTTGAGCTTAACATGATCTGTTGTGTATTGTCGTTTTTCAGGTTGATGTCGTTTTTCATGTTATTCCTCACTCATGCAAATAAACAAATTTTGGTTGTACGAGCTACATGTCTTCGTTTAATTCTGGTAATGAATAATTGAAATAATGATATCTTTTGTTTCGGTTATTTTCTTTTCCTTTCCTGGTCTGTTAATAATAAAACGCATTCTTTCAATGTATAAGATAAAAATTCCAATAATCTTTGTTACTATGACCTTCCCAACCAAGACTTTTTTTTCTTGGCTTCTGGCCTCAAATAGAAAATTGTATTGATACTAGCCATTAAAAAAATAGTTAATGTTAGCGTTGGGAATTTAATATCGGCATTATTTTGTTTATTGTAGGATTTGTTATTTGATTTAATTTTGTGGTTAGTTTGTTGCAGTATTTAGATTTGGACTAAGTTTGGATTCATTGGATTTCGTTTTGGAAAGTTTCATAATTATTGAAATCTGCTTAACTTTCTCTTATTGTTTTGTTTCCTGTTTTTATAAGTCAAAGAATGCAGATTTGTGAAAAATTCCAATAATCTTTGTTACTATAACCTTCCTAACCAAGACTTTTTTTCCTTGGCTTCTGGCCTCAAATAGAAAATTTTATTGATACTAGCTATTAAAAAAATAGTTGATGTTAGTGTTGGGAATTTAATATTGGCATTATTTTGTTTATTGTAGGATTTGTTATTTGATTTAATTTTATGGTTAGTTTGTTGCAGTATTTAGATTCGGACTAAGTTTGGATTCATTGGATTTCGTTTTGGAAAGTTTCATAATTATTGAAATCTGCTTAACTTTCTCTTATTGTTTTGTTTCTTGTTTTTATAAGTCAAAGAATACAGATTTGTGATTTCATTATTTGTGGAAACTGTTTCAAAAGAATTAATTGGTTTGATTTGTTCAAAGTCAACTTTTGATACTCTTTGAAAAGAAATTAGATGAATTACTTGATTTACAAAGACGATTGTATTTTAATGGTGTTAGGACGGCAGAGAGCCTCAGAATCACAGAGAGATTATTTATGAGCGTTTTATTTCTTTTATTTCTTCAGGAGAAAAGATTTAGGTTTTCGGGAGAAAACTTTAAGTTGAAGAGATTTTAACATTTAAATCGAGGGGATTTCGCTGAACATGTTCATTGGGTTGCTATAAGTCATAGGCATCATGCTTCGAGAGAGAGTCTCAGGATGAATAAATTCAATTGATTTGTAACTTTGTTTACTTAATAAATTGTCCCATAAATATAAGTGGTTACCAAATCGCGATACCAATTCTTGTGTCTATTTTACTATTTCATATTTATTACAAATTTGTAATACCAAACTTAAATATAAACTTGATAAATGACATAACCAGTACTTTCAGTTAGGTTAGCGTATTGTCACCGTTTTTCTTCATTCCATTCTTTATTTTTTTTTTAAACAAGCATTTATCCTTCTCGACGTTATTTTCCGAATCATGTCGTTCATCATCTTTCTTGTCGTTTTTGCAGTCATTCTGATTTTTTTTGTATCGCGTTGTCTTCTCTATTTCTTTGCTCCCTAGACAACTGATTAATACATATACACACAAACACAAATATATATATAACTTTTCGTGCTACAGTTGATTTTTCTCCAACCTGAATTCTACTTCCCAAAATTATGGGCAGTTGCAAATAAATTGAAAACACGCGAGACATTTCTTTAAGTTTTCATTAGCCTTATAGTGGACATCTAACGACTATAATGAGTATATTAGAGCAGGAAATAAAACTCTCCGTTGTAAATGTCATCATATGGCTGTTAAAATTGTTATTAATAATCCAACATATTTTAGGTTTCTTCAGAAAAAAAAAAAAAGTCTGGTAATAATGAAGGATGGATTAAAAAATCAAACTAGTCCACTCATTTATGGTTTGTTTGATTTTTGTTTTGTTTTGTTTTCTTTTCTTTTCTTTGGTTTGGTTTTGTTTGTTTTTTGTTTTTTGTTTTTTGTTTTTTTTTTGTGTAGGGCTTGTACGTTGAATTCTCGTATGTTGTCTGGGTTGACTTTGGAATGCCAATGCAAAGCTGACAACATACGACTTTGTAAGAAAAGCATTTCATTTGTTGATCCTTTTTTTTTTCTTAATACGAAAGAGCATCTCGTTATTAATTTAAGCAAAACAAAGGAAAAGGACCCGTTTCCATTTTAGGCGCCTAGAGCTCAAAAGAATTAATTAAAATTGTTATTGTATTTTAAGAAGAAAAAATTGAAATAAATATTGAACTCTTGAGATTGTGCAACAAATTATAGTCAATAGATGATCGAGGTTATTATTAGTTATTTTTTAGTTTTCGCTTCTTTTTTTTCTTTTCTTTTTTTTTTTTTTTTTGAGTGGAGATAGTTGATTTCCTTAACTTGAAACAGAAATACTGTTCCATTCAATATATATATATATATATATATATATATATATATATATAAAATGAATGTTGCAACTTCACCACGAAATGTGAGGTTATTGATGAAAAGACCTAACAAAAGAAGGCCCTATCTTTCTTTCCCCCCAACAACTTGCCAATTGTTATCATTGTCATCTATATGTAATCATTCTTGCAACCGTACACATGTTCGAAAATTGAATGCACTGCCTTAAATTCAAAACCATCAGTGAGTCTTATTTACTATCTCTCCTCCTACATAGTTAATGTTCTATCTAATAAAATAGAGAATTCTTATAGCAGAGAATGTAATTTTGCTTTATCGATAAAGCATAAATGCTTTAATGTTAAATTGATTTTTTAATAGTATGATTTGTTTTTGGAAACAATTCTATATATTATGTTGTAAATTTTTAATATTGATAGTCGTAAATCTAATTATTAAAATTCTAATCTGACGGTTAAAATACTATACTTCATCGGTGAAGCAAATTTAACTTCTCCATCATAAAAATTTCTTTTTATTCATTGTTCTCCAAAGTTGAGTGTGTATGTGTGTGTGTTTTTCTTCATAGTTATGTTGGTTATAGTCAATTATGTTTCTAGCTCATTTAAGGAGCAAGCAATGGCCCATGTGGGACAATAACTAGCTGACAGAATCTCCAACAATAACACTAAATGATAGTTGTAATAATAGTGAGGAACTAATAATCTACAAATTATCCTCATTAGAAATTCTTCAGAGTGCGATTTACGTTTCCCTTTCAAACCCCTCCAACAACAAGTTTCACCGCTCAATTACATTCTCTCAATATTTTAATTTCTTTATCTTTTTCATATCTGTTCAATCTTGCTTGGCCTCCTAAGTTTGAATTTTGAAAGGAGATAGTTGCCTTATAATAAAGATTTTTTTTTTAAAGTGTCCTTATCGTAATGTTGTGGAATTTCTAGTATACCTGTATTAATCAATGAAATTAAACCGGTTTACGCCATTGTTATCCACTCACTTTCTAGAAGAATTTTGGTTGTACGTGTGTGTGTATATATATATATATACATATTATATTATATTATGTATTGCCTTGAATCCCACTTGGTGGAATCTCTTTTAGAAGGATGTGGACATTTAATATCCTACTTTTTATTAAATGTGGACATTCAATAACCTCACGGGGAAGATCCCAGCTTCAATTATCATTTCTTTAATCAATGAAAGAAGAAGATATTAAATAATAAAAAAGTGCCCTTTTGAATTATTCAGCTTATTAATTAAACGGCTGCATTCCACAGTTCCCCTTTAAAAAATTAAAAAAAGGAATAAAATAATATAAAAGAGGATACTATATATTTATCAAAAGTAAAAAAATAAAAGAAGCTTTACTAGTGTTAATGATGGATATAGCCATAGTTGGTTAGAGAAAAAAAGAAGAGAGAGGGATGTGACTTTTTTGGACATGACACGTAGACAGAATACTCATGATCGTATGCGTCAACTGCCCTATTCTGAGTGGGTCGCCTGGCAAAGGAGGCGTGCTAATTTTGAGGTAATGATTTTGACAGGGAAAAATTAAATGAAAAAAATACTTCAATAATATATATTTAAAATATAAAATTTTAAGAACATACTAAAAAGAAGGGTTAAAATAAAAAACATAAAATGTCTAGCTACGAAAGAGAAGGAAAAAAATTGAAAAGCCAAAAAAAAGGCAAAAAGAAGGGGGAAAATGGAAATTGCAAAAACTTAGGGAAAAAAAGGAAAAAAAAAGATTTAAAAGCAACCAAAAACCAAAAAAGAAGTCCAAAACAAGCGTTTTAACTAAAATTTTGTTTTGGTCGAAAATAATATAAAGTTTGAAGAGAAATGCTAAAAAAAAGGCAAAAATACAAAGCATAAAATATTTAGGGAAGAAAAGAAAAAAAAGGTATGGAAACTTTAAGAGATCGCAAAAATGAAAAAAAAAAAGAGATAAATATATTTAGGAAAGAAAAACAAAAAAAGGGGTGGGGATAAAAAGCAAAGAAAAAAAAAAAAAGAAACCTAAAACGAGCGCTTTCAAGCAGAATGTTCGTTTTCATAGGAAGCTTTTAAGCTTTCTATATAGTTAAGACAATGCAAAACGGATTATGGGGTATGGACTTTATGTAGTTTGAAACTAGTTTTTGCTGCTACTGTTATTGGAAAATAGCACAATCTTTATTAGGTGTAAGAAAATAGAATGATGACATAAATTCATATTTACAATACACAAAATATCCAAATATATATAAAAACAAAAAATGCTTTTTATTAATAAATTAATTAGATATGCCGTTTAGTGAAATATGCTATTTTATACCTGTATAATAAATAAGATAGAATTATTCATTAATCAATATTATGTTGACATTTTGGGTATAAATTAACCAATACTTTGCATTGTAACAAAAGATTTAAAGGTGGTTGTACGTATAAGTTAACAGTACAATCAAATTTGATTCTTCCACAAAGTGAAAAGTTTAAATGCCTCGTTTCAAGTTCAAAAGGGAAAAAGTTAAAGGGAAAAAACCAATATCAAATAATGATAATGTAACCTTGTTGTCATGCGGCTTATGTTCAAAGGATGCAGCATTTCAAGGGAATGTTCAAAGTATTTGGGTAAATGTCACCTACAGGTTACCAGTTCAACTGCGGCCTTTGCCAAAACCGTATATACCCCGACAAGTTTGGCACTTTTTTAGCAACTCAAAAAGTCTCTGTCAATTGGTGTAAAAAAAAAAAAAGTTGTTAAAAGTCCATTTTGTTCTAGAAGCTCCTTCAACCAAAAAAAATCAGGGTCAGAAAACAAAAAAGGAAAATTTGGCGAGCTATATATAGCAGATGATAAGATGACGACTTTAGAATTATCCATTTCATGTCTTTCTTCAACCTTAAATCCCTGGTTAGCAAAATTAGTTATAACAAACTTTTTAGTTAAAAACAATATAAAACTCTTACATATTTATATTAAAAGAAAAAAAAATTGATACAATTTAAAACTCTCACAAATTATCGTGTTTACAGTTCTAACCACTATATCAAATAGATGTTTGACTATTTATGAAAATGTGATCACGCAACATGTTTGTGTTTCAATATTTTTTTTTAGTCTATGACTTTTTTTAATAGTCTTACTCATTTGGCGTAATTAAAAAGAAAATATAGTGGTCCTCATAGAAATGGATTCCAACACAAAGACCTAAATAGTCCTAATTCAATGGATCTTGAGGAGTTTCGCTTGGCTCCTCAAAACACAGCTATGGAACTCCTTAAAGATGGATCCCAAAGCTAGTACCCATCATTATCGAGCCCCCTTCTGCAACGCCCGTCTAATTCGATGTAACGGATAATGTTATGATAATGATGACGTTAAAAGTTATATTAATGACGATGATAAGTATTATACTCATGATATGTTATGATATATGATAAATGGTGCTAACCATTTTATTTTAAGTGTTATGACAGGTGACGCTCGCGTGGAATTGATGTGCTCAAATGTTCATGTCATTAATGTTATATGTTTAATTATATTTTTATTGATAATTAAATGTTATGAATGATTTTTGTATTTAAGGACAGATCGGCAGGCCGGACAATTCAGTTCGGCAGGCCGAAATGATTTCCTTAGAACGGCAAGCCGATGTTGTGCCATCGGCAGGCCGGACTTCTGAGATCGGCAGGCCGGACTTCTGAGATCGGCAGGCCGATGACAGCTGACAAGTAGTCAGCAGAAATTATACAAAATTGTGATAAGGTGAAATTTATGATATGGATGATTTGTTATGAATAAATAACATAATTATGGAATGATTTCTTTA
>CAMOHE010056565.1:0-64060 GCA_946598075.1 Artocarpus hirsutus
ATATTTTCAATAAAAGTCTCTAAAAAAAACTAACTAATTAATTAAATTTGAACATGAGGGTATAGCACGAAAAAAAATATCTTTTGTATTTGCGATCTTCCACAACAAAGTCTTTTGTTTTGAGGTGAAAGAATATTGGTACTTTATCCATAATTTTTAGCAGTTTGAAATAATTTGTATCCATTTTCAAATTAAGAAATTTCTTGATTCTAGGAAATCTGATAGTGTTAAGTAACTTACCCGATTTGTTTACTAGCTCTATTTTGTTTTCAAATATTTCTAAATTAATTCAAACTTTTAATCAAAGATAGATTGCGTGATTGAGTATTATAAAAATAAAGATAGCCTTGCCTTCTCTAATTTGAATTTTGAGTATAGTTGTTAGCAATTATCTTCTCTTTTTTGGCTGAAAATTAATTGTAGTTAGCAATAGTGCATATATTCACGAAAATCATCTTTTATATATTACGAATTACGTCTCACTTCTCCCTCGGACTAGCAAACATGTTTCAAAGAAAAAATAATGTCAACAGATCAAAAGCTAGGAGTACTGAAAAGCCATCATCTACATAAAGATTTGATAAGAGTATTTGGCACTATTACCCTGAACTTGTCCCACATTTATAATTTGCTTTTTGAATTTTTACGTTTGGCAAGTTGCCCTTAAACTTATGATTCTATAGCAAATCATCACCAATCACCCCCTATTAATTGCTATTTTAGTTTTTTGACTGAAATTGACACGTAATTTAAACATGAGTAATTGATTATAGATGTAAATGGTCATTTTTATATATTTTCTCAAATTTATGGTGATTAATATCTTTAATTAAGTTTCCATCAAAATTGAAAATTTTGAATTAAATTTGGTTTGAATATAAATTTGAGTTAACATTTATATGAAAAAATCCTTTTTATACTCTTAATTAACAATCCGTGTGAAAATCACATATTAATTTTAGTCAAAAACTAAAAATTGCTATCAACAAAGTGATTTGCTATAAATTTACAAGTTTATGGGGTAATTTAACAAAATTAAAAGTTAAGGGGATAAATTGTAAATATACGACAAGTTCAGAAAAAAAAAAAAGTCAAATACACTAATTAAAACCCTCTCAGAGCTACCCGTGAAATTACTCATACGGTTCAAGTGCGTCTGCAAGTCGTAGTACAATCTCATCCAAAGCCCTAGTTGTATTGAAATGCACCTTAATCAATCCAATAAAACGTCTTACGATTATAAGGATCACAATAAAAAGGACCACCTTGTTATCCTTAGTGCTTGTGATAACGGTGCAAGAAACGTTATTTCCTTCACTTCCTATGATTCATTCGAGTTTTCCTCAAATATGTACACCATACATAACATATGAAAAAAATGTTGTTCTGATAATGGGTTGTTGCTTCTGTGCCGATATTGATCTTTTTGTGATGAACCCGGCCACGAGAGAATGCAAGCTGATCGCTTGGGAAGTCGTGGAGGCCTCCTCCTTTCTAGGATTCTTTTTTATGGGTTCGGCTTTGATCTGAATAATAGCACAAGCGGAACTTTTGATCCGAATAACACAGCTCTTGTTTTTCTTCTTTTACTTGCTAAAAGCACAAACAGAAGCTGTGTCAAACGGGCTAATCGTTTTTTATCACCGTTTTACCGGCGTTACATGTGAAAACCAAGCCTCTAACAACAGAGAGATTCGAATTTATGAGAATTGACGAAGAGACTAATTTCTTAGTTCTAACCTATCATCTTAATTTGTTGTCAGGGATGATAGGAATTGGACTTTCTTATAAGGAACCTGACTTCTATATATTTAATGAAGGGTCAATCTGTCAAGTGAGTTGAATTAATATCCTTAAAACAAAACTATCTGTTAATCAGTCTATTTGTGTAGCACGAGTTCGAAACTACAATATCTATGACATAAAGTTGAAGGTGATAGTTTTTTTTTTTTTTTTTTTTTGCATTCTTCAAAATTTTCTATTACTGGTTGTTTTTATATTTAAATGGTGTATGACTCAAGTTTTATTCTACTATAGTTTGGTGTTATATTTTTTTTTTTCACATAATTTTAATTTTCTAGAACTAATAATTAACGGGTTAATATAATTAATTAATTTGGAGGAAGACAAATGCTCGTTGCAAATGAGGTTGCATCAATATTATTTAAAGATTTTACAATATATTGGGAGAACATCATATTAATTTGGACACTCTTCTTGGATTTTTTTTTTTTTTTTGCTTGACAAGGGATCACACAGATTGGTTTGGTGTTGATTTCTCTTTGTAAATCCAATTAGTTAGCCATTCAAGTTCCAATCTATATCGTTGTGAAGAGTGTGTGCGTGTGTGTGTGTGTATATATAATGTTTGTTTTCCTCTTGGCGCTTTGAATTTGATGCTCCTAAAATTACTTTCATGCTTAACATCTATATCTGCCTCTGTGAAAAATGTCAAAAGAGCAAACGTCATATTTTTAGAGAATGAATTTGCTGTGAGTTAAGTTTAAAAATGGTTAATTATATTCCTGATCTATACAACAAAACAAACTCCTTCCTGGCTCCTGCAGTTTGGGTTCTTGCTTGAACCGACACTTTGTCCAGTTGTCATCTCATATTCCATAATTAATTAATATGGTATAGTCTTTATGTTTAGTGTGTTATATATGAAGCCAAATATAAACAGCCAAGAAACTGATTATAAAATATATAAGGCTCAGTTGTCCCCTTTCATACCAACCTAATTAATTTCATAATAAACATCAGATGCAAATTTAATTTTTATTGATATATTAGCTTAAACATATTCCCCGGCTCAGCTCCAAGCCCATACATCTGATAATGAAGGCTACACTGCTTATAATTAAATTCAAACTACAAATAATTTGATTTTCTTGGATTTTTCTATGCTATCTTATATCTGTGTGAATAATATCATAGAACACACGTTACATAAGTGATTTTCAATTTTTTTGTCTTTGGATTAATTATTCATTTGATAGTAGCAGGCTTAATCTTTAGCTTGATTTCTCTCCTAATTTCATGTATATATATCGCGAGCTTATTATAGCAAAAAAAAGTGATCATGAAGTACTGAGACAAATTAGACTATTACTATTTTAAATATTCTGTTATTTATAGTTAAATCGACTAAGCCAGGAAAAAAAAAGTATTGATCATGATTCATGAAGACATGGAAACTTTTTATAAAGGGAGAAAAAAAGATAAATCTTACTATGAAAATGACAAAAAAAAATACACTACTGTTAGGGTTCAATTTGGAAGTATTAGATTTATATCAAATTTAGCCAATTTTATATACTTTTTCATTTTGATATAACTTGATCAGCTTTAGCATTCAAAAACATGCACTATGTATCCTTACCCTAAAATAAAAGAAAAATAAAAAAAATAAAAAAAACTTAGGCAAGAATAGTCAGAGTTCAATTTTGAATTTGTATTAGATCATGTTTGTTTTGAATTTTTTTTTTTCATTTTTATATAATTAAGATCAGGTTGTAACGTTTAAAAGAATGCACTATAGGATATATAGAGCCTATTTGATAGGGATTTTTAAAAGTTGTTTTTAGCTTTATGAGTTTAAAAATTACTTCTAAAAATGTTTGGATAAACTGTCAGTAGAGCTTTTGTTCTCCAGAAGTGTTTTCTATCAAAGCCACAAAATACAGCTTCTCAAAAAAGTACTTTTGAAATATATTTCAAACTTATACCAAAGTATTAATAATACATTATAAGCTTAAATATAACATTTTTGAAAGTTTTAAAAATAATTGAAATCATTTTGACATATTAAAACTTTTTAAAATATGGCTTCAAATATTTACTAAAAAGTTATAGTTTTTATTTTTTATTTTTTTTTTCTATTGACTAAAAGCATAAAAAAAAATGCGTCAACTGGACCATGCCCCGCTATACAGAGAGAACATGAAAACTTGGAAAGAAAATGTGCATTCGAATGACATGGTTTCCTAAGCGGAAGGCACGGTAAAGGCAAAGAGTGCCGCTGCCACATGAGTCACTTGCAACTACATGTACCTTGTATACAACAAGGACATGTTTAACAGCACAAAGTGGTCGGACTTTGGTTCACTTGACGCCATAAAAGTCTCCATCATTTTCGGTTGGATAACATTGACATTTGGTCTCAACTTTGCTACTGTCAAAATTAAAAAACCAAAGATCTTTTTCATTCATATGGTTCATTTTTTATGTCATTATTTGTCAATTAGATCATTGAAAGTTGTTGACAGGAAAGCCTCCACTAATTGCTAAGATAAAATTATAACCTTGTTTATCAAATGACGATTCTAACCATTATCTCAATTATGAATAATATAAAGCTCTTACATGTTATAGCAGAAAGAAAAAAGTTATTGCAGTGTAAAGTTTTCACAGGCTACAATAAAAATAGTTCTAACTACCATATCAGACACCCTATTACAACTAAAGCCTCAACATGGATGAAAATAGGAGTACTTTTTTTCAGATTTTTTTTTTTTGGAACAGGGATTTACAATTATTTATACATGCATAATATACAGCGCAAATGCAAGCTTTACCAGCTCATGAATTGAATAGTACTTTAAATAATGTTGTTATTTTCAGCAGCTTTTAAAGACCCATATATCAACTTTAGTTGATTACATTGACGACCTAACATATTGTAGCTTTTCCACAAGTAAATAAGGGTCCTTTAATGGTGAGATTTCTGGTAGGCCTCTGTGTTTTATTGTTAGATCCTGTTAAACTTATTTTTTTTTTGAAATATTACGATTATACAATAAACGTATGAGTTGTCTTTAACTATAAAAACTCTTAAATATTTAGAGTGTATTTGAGAATATAATTACAACTAAAACATTTGGGTCATTTTGCATTGTTTTCAAAATAGATAAAAATGTTTATGTTTTGAAATGAGAATTTTTTGAAAATTTTACTGAGAGTATTTTTAAAAATTTTTGTCTTGAAAAACGTACGATAATATTTCTAAAAATTCTAAAAACGAAACCAAATGAAGCCAACGTTGTAACTTGTGAAAGGTTTACATTATAATAAATAAGAGTTTTATACTATAATAATTAAAACAAATCAGTTAAAACCAGATCACCAAACTATTATAAATATTCCAAATGCATAGAACATGTGAAAAGTGGAAGTTGGTGTGATCCAATCAGCTATAGGGTATAAAGTAAACTAGTCACCAGTCACTAGACTAGTAATTATGCATCACAAGGCGTTTGGACTTGTCTAACAACGTAGAAACAATGAAGTCCACATCTAAATAAAATCCGTTTTAAGTTTTAACTGGCAAAAAAAAAAAAAAAAAAAAAAAAAATTTTGAAGCCCACATCTAATTTCTTTTCTATTAAGCTATGATTCTCAATCATTGTTATTACACGGGTGGAGTGTGCCTCACTACCTGTTGCTCATCTTTCGGCGTAATTTGATGTTTTATTGAACAAGAAGATTGTATCGTGTGCGCCCATACATTACATGTTTACCAAACCTTTAAAAAATATAACAAAAAAGATAATAACATTAAAAAAAAAAAGTAAGGTAATAGGATTAAATATTATTTATTTTATTTCTAGTATTTCTTTAATTATTTGATGGTATAATAGCTAACAATTTCCTTAACTTTTTAGTGTTTGCTTACTTAGAAATGATAATCTTATTTAATGTAATTCCAAAAATATTATTTTATTTAACTAATAGCTATGAATAGTAATATTTTAATTTTATATCTAAGTAAATATGATATTTATTTCATTTAATAAGTAATCAATACTAAAAAGTATGAGAGGATTAATATTCTCTTTCGAGAGCTTTACAAATATGCCACATTTTTAGATTGTCAATTGAAATACATTGTATAGAAAAAAACTCTCTCAAAAGGTACCACAAGTTACTTTTTGATTGATAATTTTACTCTTGTATTAACTCTTATGAGTAGCATATAGCGTGAAAGTTTTTGTATAAGTGGCAAAAATCAATGTATTATTCAATAAGATGGCAATGGGTATAAATATCTCTTCTCTTTCCTCATTTTTTATATTATCTAGGACCTACAAAACTTTTATTATTAATTTTATAAATAAACATATTATTTAAAGAAAAAGAACTACTCATCACCTTTCTTTTTCCTTTAATACAAATAAACAGAAAAAACAAGATAAAAGCATAACCGCTTAGTATCGTTTATCATTTTTTTTTTTAATTTAGCAGTTATCATTGTTACACAGTTATTAAATCACATTCGGCCCTTTTGCACCATTCAAAATAAATTAAGAAAAGCCTTTTGCAATCATCCTGCCAAAAGCCTAGAGCACTTAAGCTAGAGAAGCAGGCTTAAAAAAAAGTATAGGGTGTTAGACAATAAGTTTTAATGAATATTTATAATTGTTATACTATAAAATTCTCATATGTTGTAATATAAAAAAAAGAGTTTTAGTTTAAAGCTTTAACATAGTGTAAAGTTCTTATATACTATAATATCAATAAAAATAAACTTTAGTTTAAAACTCTCACATGCTTCAATGATTTTAACCAAAATTAGTTTAAACTATTGGTTAAGCCAAAGCTACTAAACACTCTAGTAATCTAATTAATGAACCCAAAATCCTAATTTTGGACTTATTGTACATGCCTAAATTTAGTAGAGAAAAATCTTATAACTAGATGTGACTGTAATTACTTTTTTAATAACTTTGGTATCACATTATATTGATTAACAAATAAAAGATTACACCGCGTGCTAGGCAAATTAATGAAAAAAAAAAGAGAAAAGAGTAAACAATTTTAAAATGAAAGAAATTAAGAATTTGCTTGCTACATTTATCGGAATTATAATGAGATTTGATTATCGCACTCTAGACTTTGAAAAGGGAAAAATATTTGTTGAATTCTATTTCAAAAAAAGAAAAAGAAAAAAAAAATATATATATATATATAAGAAAATTCTACAGTGGGGTACACTATTTTTTTTTTCAGTCGAGAACAACTAAACACCATTAGATCAAAATCTATAAGTAGACAAGATAAAGAGTATCAAGACAAAAATAGACGCAACCACACATGATTATTTTCATTTATCAAAAAAATAAAAAAACTGAATCGTTGTTCACCAGTTGCTTGGCCCTCATCATCATCGCCATCAAATATCTAAGATCTAAGTTTTCTTCCCTTCTTCAGCTACTTTTTCTCCTTCCTCCTCTTCTCTTTACGGTGGCTAGGCGTCTGCAAGCTGTCCAACGATCTCTTCCTCGATCAGGATGTTAACCCACGAACTACCCAAAAGAGGGTTTAATTGGGTTTTAAAACATTTTCAAAATTATTAGAATTTACTATATTAAACGCAACACGCAAATGACAATATGATAAACTTCAACAAAATGTAAATACAATAATGTAAAGAAATAAGGATAGAGAAACGTAAACACAACTTGTAGTGGTTTGACAATACGTCTATATCTATTGTCACCAAACAAAATCTTCGACTAGGCCTCTTCTACAATTATGACTGTCTTTTCGGCACAATTACTCATTGTACAAACTAATGAGTTTTTCTACCCGAGATTCACTACACTTTCTTACAATTGTTAATTTTATACAAAGATTGCCTAACTACAAACCCCACAAATTTTACTGAGATTGACAAACCAATAATTCCCCCAACTTCTAAGACTTAGTAACCTATCACTCATTTATAATTTTTGGCTCACTTACAAGGTAAACTCTCTAAAATGTATATGAATACAATATAAGGTCTATATGGAGGGTGTAAGCAACTCTCAAAAATGAATATAGATGATGAAGGCTCAAGAGTGTGAAGAGATAAAAACAATATTAGAACACTTTAGCAATTTGTTCTCCTTGTTCTCTATCTTGAGCACAACGAATGGATGGATACACATAGCTTTCAAGTGCTTAGATATTGCTTAAAATATCAATTTTTGGTCAAAATAGCCATTGCAATTAGAATTTTTAACAATAAAAAAACTAGCTGTTATAAGCAGTTCGATAGACCGAAATTTAAAAATTTTAAAACAAGACTCTAAACTGTCATCTGATTAGCAGGTTGATGTGGCAATTCAACAAGCCCAAACTTCAACCATCGACAGGCCGAACTTAGAGTTCAACAGGCCGTCCAAAGCTCAGCAAAATAGGGCTTAAAACCCCCAGATCGACAGATTGATGCAAGGCATTCAACAGGCCGATCTTGGGCCATCAACAGGCCAATCTGTGTTGCCCAAAACCGCTTTAAAAGGTGGTTCAAAAACCTATTTTTATATAAATTTGTTTAAGTAATTGTGTGCACTTTTAAAACACATTTCTTCATAATAAAGCAATTTAAATACTTTGAAAAACACATATACAAAGATTAAAAATATTTATAAATGCATATGTGTGTGTGGGTGGAGCTTGCATTGACTATATATCATTTGAGAGTTTTGCTTACTTACATTAAGACTTAAAGTAAATAGTAACTTGTAATCTTATAGTCTTCCTGAGTTCAATCCTCTACTTGCTTTTTGCTTTTTCTTGTGATTTGATTCAAGCTTATTCTTTAAGTCCCTGCAATTGATTCATCCTTGCATTTAATTGTTAATGAGTCTTAAGCAATAATTCTTTTAACTATCTTAAGATGCTAGAAATAATATCACTCAATTGCTTTATATATTCAAGATAAATTATTTATGATTAAGCAATAAATAAATTGTTTATTGCCATCGAAATAAAAATAAATATTTCATTTTAACACAAGAAGCGTCTGTGGTGAAGGTCTCGATAAGCATGGGGGTGCTGAACTTCGTTGCGTGCTGGTTTGGGGCGATGCCAGTGTGCCACGGTGCCTGCGGGCTGGCCGAGCAATACCGTTTCTGGCAATCATTCGAATTTACCACGATATGAAGGCTTTTGGGCTTATTCCTGTTCCTGCAAACCCTAGCTATGGCGACAGCAGTCGACTTGTCCCTATTCTTATAAAACCACTCGCGTCTGATCCAAGCCACTCACGATGGAGTCTCGACAGTGACAAAGAATGGAGTTGCAGATCGAAGTCTGCTGCCGGAGTTGGTTTTCTTTGGAGTTTTCGTTTGTCCTTTTGGCGCTAAATCTAAGTGTTTCTTGTTCTTGAAGGGTTGGGTTTTTTTGGGTTTTAGAGCTTTGCAGAAAGAGGGATTCGTGATCTTGATCTAAGGTAAGGAAATTAAGCTTGTGTTATCATTGTTGTTGTTGACAATGATGGTGCCAGAGTAGATGGTTGGAGAGGAAGGAGGTTGCCGGAGAGGGAGAAGAAAATTAACCCAAATTTTTATTTATTTTAATTCTTTAAAATTTTGATCAAATATAGTATAAGAGAGTTTACCTAAATTTTTGTATCTTTTGTTTTTTTTTTTTTTTTTTTGTCTTTATTTCAATCTGTGGTTGTTAATTGCCTTTCCGTAGACTTTTTCCGCCCCCCATCGTAGACAAACCCGTATTGTACCATATGTAGTATAAAATTATTTCCTTTTTTTAGTTGATAGTAAAACACTCTTTCAATAGAGCCCATCCCAATATAAAATAATGGGCGCAACCCACTACCAGACAGTG
The DNA here is from genome assembly GCA_946598075.1 of Artocarpus hirsutus. NCBI lineage: Eukaryota > Viridiplantae > Streptophyta > Magnoliopsida > Rosales > Moraceae > Artocarpus > Artocarpus hirsutus. The sequence goes on from CAMOHE010056565.1 coordinate 9,613, forward strand.
TCTTTTATGTGAAGTTTAATTTAGCTTAGACAGAGGCCGAGAGAGACGGTGTATCTATGAGCCTCAACGTGAACCAGAAGAGAGAGAAAGAGAGGGAGACAGAGAGACAGAGAGAGAGGGAACTAATATGGGAACTCTCTTTCTGTTGCAAAAGTTGTGTAGAGACAAGAAATATAGAATGCCCAAATCCCTTGGATAAGAATTATAAGGTCATAAATATGTCTGTGTTCAGTGTATCTTTTTCGCGCCTTAAAAATTATTGTTATGCTGAAGAAACTGCCAAGTGCTGGGAAATAGAAGGGACATTTCGTTAAAGAATCTCATCTCTGTAAGTTCTTCCTTTTCTCTTTAAAGTCTCTCAGATCTTGTGTTATGTACTTGTAATTGGATGAAAAAATGTGTCTTCATTTTTTGATGGGATTATATTGGTGGGTTCTGTTTTTTTTTTTTTTTGTTGAATTTCTTGGTTTACTCTTCTGGGTTCGTGTTAAAGTCACAATTTAGAACCCCAAATCGGATGTAATCCGTCGGCGGGACTTTGATCTGACCTCATTTTCTGGAAAATTTGGGTGGGCTTTGCTTATTTGGTACATTAGTAATGAGCAGTGTCAGTTTCATTGAGTTGGACAGCTTGGTCACATATTTATCAGCAAATTTATTGTTTGTTTCCATATTTCGGAAAAAAATTAGTAGATGCACTGGGGAGTGAAATGATAAGTCAGAACTTTAGTAGTAGAAAGAAACAAAGCTAGATCTAGAATTAAGGATAATAGTATAGCAAGATGTCATTTGCAATTTGTTAATCTTCTTGAGAATTTTCTTTACTGCAGATTTGGTTGATCGAAAATTCAGTTTCTAAATATTGGTCTGTTTTGTTAGCATCCCTGCTTGAGAAGAGTGGATTACTTGTATTTTTGTCACTCTAGTTTCCCAGCCTTGGAAATCAAAATGACTCGATAAGATTGGAATTTGTTGGGGAATTTAGCTTAAGGAATGTTTAATTTAGTAACAAAGTGATATACATACTCAAGGAAGATTGTATAAATATATATATATATATGCTCGACTTTGCAGATTTAATATGGGAACTTTGGCAGTAGAAACCAAAAACAAACTCGGCTCAGATGTTTACCTTTCTTTGGGGCTAAAAGAATTAGGGAAAGGAGTTATGAAAATTCCCCGGGTTCTGTCACTTCTCTCTTCACTTCTTGAGAAATCCGTTCAAAGGAATGAAATGCAATTGGAGGCTGCACAGATCAAAGATGTCCTCACAATTTTCCATGGTTTAAGAGCACCGAGGTTGAGCATTAAGCAATATGTCAATCGCATATTCAAGTACTCAGGCTGCAGCCCGTCCTGCTTTGTTGTAGCGAACATCTACATGGACAGATTTATCCAGAGCACAGAGGTTCACTTGACGTCTCTTAATGTTCACCGGCTTTTAATAACGAGTGTAATGCTAGCTGTGAAATTTATGGACAATGCGTAAGTAATAAAACTCCAAAGACGAGAGACTTCACGTAGTTTCATCGCTTTGTTTTGTGTTTTTGTTGGCATCATTTATCCAACTGTAGAGTTGATTTATGTCTATTTTGTGAATGGTTCCTGCAGATTCTTTAACAATGCTTACTATGCGAGAGTGGGAGGAGTTAGCACAACAGAGCTTAACAAGTTGGAAATAAAATTTTTGTTCACAATTGATTTCAGGCTTCAAGTGAGCATAGAGACATTCAGGAGATACTGTTCGCAATTGGATAAAGAAACTTCGGAAGGACTACAGATTGAGAGACCAATCCAAGCTTGTGGAATTAGAGAGGGTTGGTCAAACAAAGATGACTCAACTTGTGCTCCGACAATTGCAAGATGAAGAAGAACATGCAAAAACATTTCAATGAGCTATTATCACGCCATAGTCAGAAATGCAATTTAGTTGGATACTTCTATTGTTTCGATTGTGTGCCGAGTGCGCACTTGAAGGAAAAGACATTCTCCATTCTGTTATGCAATTTTTTTTTTAAAAAAAAAACAAAGTAGAGAATTAGTGCCTTCAAAAAAAAAAAAAGTAAAAATTGATATTAAAACTTGACAATTAATTCCAATAGCATAATCAAGGCTTAAATGGGCTAGCACGATTAAGTAGATAGAATAGCGCAACACATAAGGGCATGGATTAATGTCTGGGATGGTCCATTAGTCCACGCGAGGAAAGAAATAGTTTGTCATGCCAGCAGAAATTGATCTATTTAACGACTCCTAACTCCAATCCAAGAAAAAAAAATAAAAAAGATATTAATTAGTACTCATGGTTATATATGATTGTTATGAAGTTATCTCCAGTTCTAACGATGTTGAAAGAAAATGATGCTTTATTGTTAAAACGTTTCCTTAAGATCTAGAATATAAAATATACATAGAGTGTTTGAAAGAGTAGTTCAAATTAATTGTTTGATTCGTATACTTTAATATAAAGCTCTCGTATGTTATAATTCTTAAACTCAAGGCGATGGTTTAAACTATTCTCCCAAACACCTTATATAATTTTCTTTTACATTCGTTTCAATTAATTGATCCCAAGTTATTTATGGAAAAAAAAAGTAAAAAGAATATAAAAAAAAGCCCCTGTTTAGGGTTAGTCCTGTTTGGCTATAGTGGCTGACGTTACTTTTTAACATTCTCAAAAATAAAAATTGTAGCGATATTAGCTTATTATCGAACCTGTTGTCTGGAGGGAGAAAAAAAAAAAAAAAAGAAAGAAACGCATTGTAAATTGAACTAATTTTTGAGCTTTTGCTAAGTAGTAGTGGAAAAAAAAAAGTTGTTGTGAAATGGTAATTTCCTTCCTTGGTTCCTTTTTTTTTTGACCCTTTGGCCAAAACGATAAGAAGCTGACGTTTCAGGCTAAGGCAGATGAACGCATGTCGTTGCAAACATATGCAAGGCATGTAGTTCAGTAGAAGCACTCACCCCTAAAAAACGACGTATCGTGCTTGTCTCAAACGATTGCGAGTTTTAAAAAGGTAAACGACATGCAGTGTTCTTTTTACAACAGACGATAATCGACTTAAGAAAAGAAATATTGAATCATTAATTTTTTTTTTTTTTTGAACGACATCGAGATTCAGCCAAAGCGGTATGTCATTTATCTGAATAAACGACAGACAATGAACCACACGCAGCTGACGTACTTCAATGACTTGCCCTTTTTTTCTGAACTTACTACAACACCGCACTCATTAGACAAAAAACGACATGTTATTTTTGCTCGAAACAGTTATGCTTCACCCGCTGTCATGACCGACACGTCCTTTTTAACTGAAACGACAAGCATCCTTCCGAGGTAGCGGACAGGCAAACTTTTACTGAAGCGACATGTTTTACGTACGTAAACGATAAACTATACATGTTTTCGTAATTTGAACAGTCATTTTTTCCCACAATAAACGACAAAATTTAAGAAAAATAAATGTTTGATGAAACAAAAATCTTATTAGTTTGATAACTTTACGGACAATTAATTCCATGCTAAATAAATTACAAATCACAGTGGTTGCAGACAAGTCCGCTCTTGTGTTTGGTATGGTGATTAGAACTATTAGTTAAAACTGTAAATACTCATATGTAAGAACTTTAAACTATAGTAATTTTTTTTTATTTTTATTAAGTAGGAGTTTTATATTGTTGATAACTAGGACCGGAAAATTTTGGCAAACCACAAGCCCATTTTAGCCCAAACTAATCTGGGTTTGGGTCTTATGAAAAACTCTTTTTTTTCCAACAGGGCTATAGCATTGCTCGGGTCCTATAGTTACGAGCCAAGAAAAAGAGATGAACTGATTAGCTTGTGAAGTAGTGAAGGCAATTGGAGTGCGATGAGCCTAGTTAGGAGACCACTTATTCCCAAATAAAGCAATAAAACCATGCATAAATTCAATTATTCTTCTTCAAGGGGAAAGAAATAAAAAATTGTGCTAGCATTTTAGCACTAAATTTGTCCAGGTTAGTTTTAATTTTGTCTTTCTTTGCTGGTAAACATCTGTTGTTACCATGCCCTGGCGCTGAAACAAAAGGGAATATTATCTAATTATCTCATCGTAAATTTGTAATGTTAATGGGAAAAAAAAGAATCAAAATAAAACCAAAAAATAATAAAAAATTACTGGCACTAGCAGTTGCCAGTTGAGCATTTGGACGTCGGCGGTGAAATTAAACAAAGGGTCTTTCTGTTTAACCCTTTCGTCGCCCACTTACAATAAAACAAATGAGTGAAGAAGCTTCCCGTGGGGTTTCCAATAGCTCTGATCCTGTTTATATATAGTCAGATTCCTTCACACCGTAGTTGCAGCCATTTTTTGCTGCTCAAGAGTTCTGTCCCTTTATTTTTTATGTCCTTACATATAAACGACAAACAAGTCAACCTCACCCCCACTACTGCCAGGTGTTTTGTCTTCATGTAAGAATATTATAACAATTATTTTCCTCCTTTTCTTCTACATATAAAAGTTATTATTATTCTTACTACTGTTAGGAGAATATTTACAGAAGACATTTTGTATCTGTGTAGCGCCTCATCGAATATCAAACTATATTAGATCATATTCAAATTCAAGTATTTAGTGTAGAATTTTTTTTTCCCTTTTTTCAGAAATGCACAGCATAAATAATTTCATTTTTGCAGAAGTAAAACGATGTTTAAAATAATGTAACTCTGTTTTTTACTTTTAGATTTGTGTCGAATTCCAGAAATCTTTTATAGTATTTTATTTTGTACAATTTTAATAAAATTTAACGTTTAAAAATATACATTACACTTCAAAAAAATAAAATACACATCACAACAATGTATGCACTATCATATTCAACACCGGTGGTGGCATAGCGGCAAAAAGCTCTTATTTAGAGACTTCATCAACTTTTTTTTTTTGTGAAACCTTCTAGTATTTGGGCCCATCAAGAACGGCACGAACCTTTAAGGGCCCTTCAACGTTTGAATGGTTTAACCCGATTAATTCAAAACTGACCCATAGAGACACACGAAAACGAAAAGAGTCTTTCAACATCCACAGCTACGTTTATAAAGACTTGAACTCACAAGTCAAGATCCTTAAGTCCACTTATAATATCAGTAAATTCTGAAAACAATGTCCAGTGGTCCACTTTTTGGTAGAAGAAAAAAAAACAAAAAAAATAAAAAATCCACATGATTTTATTTATTTGTTCATTTATTTTTCCATATCCACCAAACCAACTATAGATCGCCAAACCTTCTTTAAGAAGTCCACAAGAAATCCTACATCAGCTACTTGGCACGTGAGCGACCCCTAATTCTTGGGTGACCATATAGTACTAACATTGTACTCGCAAATGCACTTTCGATTAGTGGTCTCTCTTTTTCTGTTTTTTTTTTTTTGTGGCACGTGTTTTGATTGGATTGCAATTTGGATGGTCATGGTGATGATGATAAACTGTAGAAATCTAGAAGTCAAATTGTAGAAATTTACTAGAAAAATCAATTAAAAGCCATATTAGGTTGCATAATTTGTGCAACAACAGTCCAATCAGAGATTCTCGGAGTAAGTTAGCTTGCTTCACGGGATTGCATGCTATCGTACAGTAATATAGATACTCCCTATGTTTTGACTCAATGCCAGTTGTACATATATTTGTTTAACGGGAATATATATAGGTCTTCACTCTTCTAAGTCAAACTAAGCTACCCAATTAATTAAATATATATGTACTATATATATACATGTGTAAAACCAGATTGTTAATGTATTAAAAAGAAAAATAAAACTAGATTGAAATCGGAGGAAGTTTCCTACTTAGAATGCGCTGGCTTGTATAATCATTATATCATGATCAAATATATATATATATATACACACACACATAGAATCCCAGTCAACGAACTGTATATGCATGTGAGCCCAGTGTCACACCCCGTTGTGATGAAGCTGGATAGCATAACCAAATATCCAAACATGAAATTCAGCGAAACTGCAACAACATCCGTCGCATTAGTGAAAATTTGAGGTTTCTAGCTACCTATTCTTCTTCAATAATATCAAAATATACCAGCACCGGAATTACACGTAAGTGGTATTCCCGAGAGAGAATGGCTAGGACTTCCACGTTACAAAAACTTTCGATAAGAGACACGAATTAACAAACAAATTTACTTTTGGAAAACGTGAGTAAAATATGACGTGTTAGAATTCTTAATTGTTGATATTCATAATTACGTAGAAACCCTAAAATACTAAAATAACCATATTATAGTCTTAGGATTATACCATCTCAGATTATCAAGATAAATACATGTATTTATGGTAGCAGCTATCAATTCTTGTGCAAAATTTCTACAATGATAGACGCACAAGATAAACGAGTTATTGCCTTTCTCAACCAAATCATCTTAGTTTTCAATGGGTTCTTTCTCTTCTTGATGAGGAGAGGAGAATGCTTTAGAATGATTTGATGTCTGGGGACCAAGACCTAATAATGCATTTATATACTTTTCCACTAGGGTCTCATAAAACCCAGTTGTATCAGTATTACGTATCCATTCATTAAACCAATGCCGATTAGTAGCATATAAGCTTTCTATAAATAGACTACTTAAATTAACTCACTATAATTAAATAGCTATAATATAATTGTTACATTAATATGTTGTCCATAACGTAATAGTAAACTAAAATTTCCCATCATGACACAGACATATATGTATATGGGCAAATAATTAACTTATAAAGCATCCGTTTGAGATAGATTTTCGAAACGTTTGTTATGTTTGAATTATTTTTTGTTTTTAATTTTGAAGCTTTGTTTTATTGTTTTGGAATTTGTTTGTGCGAAAAAAATTGTTATATTTTGTCAAAAAAAAAAATATATATTATGATTAGATGACCCTTCATTTATTTTTGTCTACTTCATTAAGCAGCAGTATGAGGGCGAAAAAGAAAAAAAAAAAAAAAAAGAAAGAAATTAAAAGGTATTGAAAGGGAAACTTCACTACGAGTATATACGTGTGGTCTTTTTCAACCTAGTTACATTGGTAATATCATTTTAAATGGCTATTTCGAAATCATATTAAAAAATGAATATTTAAAAAACAATATTATGATACAGATTCTATGGTTGAAAAATAAAACCTTACCAACTATTGTAATTTTTTTAATTTATTTTGAGGTATAGTAGAAATCTGGAGATATATAATAATATATAAATAGAAAGTCTGAGAACAATACTGTGGTTTTCAGTGTGGTTTCTGGGTTTCAACTGTCGCTGGCGATATCTACATCTCTTCCATATGGAATCTCCTCGAGACACTGCCGACCGACTCTGCAAATCACAATTTGCCCTATGAAAATAAATGTGCTATATATATTTAATTCGACAGAAACAAACAAAGACTGACAATTTACTACTCGAACGCAAGGTGGATTTTTGTTATTAGCTGCATATCAGAGATTCTCAAAACATGATACTCAAGGGGCAAAAAAGATATTTAACATGTTATACATATGTGTTCGTTCATGACATATAATTAATTTTTCTTCTTTTTTTTTTTTTTTTTCTTGGGGTGAAATGATTTTGTCTCCACTTGGCGCAAGTTGCAAAATGCTCTCATTAATATGTTTATAGCGACTTCACGAACGCGAGAGACAGTGTGGTTCGTACTTACAACTGTACCAGCTAGCTAGCCTTATAAATTCGCTTTAAAAATATCTCAGTGATTTCACAGACCTCACAAAACTTTAAAAACCGCCTCAAAACACGTTTTTACCTTGGCCCTACATATATGTGATATGTATATATATATTAGCTTGTTTTTCCAAGGGATATGTTTTCAATAGTTAAATTTTTAATGGGGGTATATTTTAATAACAGCTAATGAATTTCATTTCATTAATTGTCGTGAATTTTTTATCCATTATGCAATTTATTACCATATCATACAATTACTAATAACAATGTATATTAAAAATGTACCCATTCACGTATGCATTAATAGTCAGCTTTGTCTTTCATCGATATGCATAGTGGACGATCAGATAATATTAGGATAATATTACTTTATGAGTACATAGGTTGAGATGTTTGATAATTATTCTTTAGAAGTAAAATCATGAAGAAAGTACCGGTTGAAACCAAGCACTAAAATATATTATATAACCAATTGCTTAGACGTGTGATTGCTTGTAGGAAGAACAGGACAAAAATTAGGATTGAAATGAGGGGGGCAAATCACAAATAAAGAGCCATCCAGACAAGATCTTATCATGAATCTATATGTTATCATACAAGAGGAGAGAGAGAGATCTAGAGGGAGAAAATCACACGTGTGCGCTAGATCTGGAGACATGGCGAAATGGGTGTGATGTGAATTGGTCGACCCCTTTGATGGTTAAAATATTTTCTCCTTTGAGGCTAATTTGTCTTGAATACATACTATATAGTCGATATAAGTTTTGACTCAAAGTCAAATTAGGGTTACTTAGAATTCATGCATGGCTTGATTATTCTAGAATTATGCAAAGAAATTAATAAATAACGATCCAGAAAAACTCTGCAGCAATAGTCGGCTCCGCAAGGGGAAAAAAAAAAACGATACGAACACGTACCACTTCCAAAGTACGGCCGGTGTCCATGCCTTGGCTGTTGACCATTAATTCTGTGAAAAGAATAAGTTTTGTATCATATACACAAACACACACACACACACACATATATATACACATGTTATACATATATATATATATATATGTGTGTGTGTGTAAAAAGGGATCCAATAGTGGTCTTTAATATGAGACAAAGGGTCCAAGTAAATTAGTTGTGACAATTACTCCTTGCAGGGTTTTCATATATTCTTTTTCACCCGCATATTTTAGCTAGAATGTTATTGTATATGATAAATTTGTACTTCTTCAAAGGACCACATCTGTATTAATAATTATGTGCTCCTTGTATGAATAAATATTTTACTTGATTTTAAATATATTTGTCTATCTATCTATCAATATACACACGTGTATAAACAGAGAATAAGAAAGATCAGAAGAACATCTTAAAACTCGCGGGGTTGAGGAAATAAATAGTTAGGGTTCATGTTGTAAAGTTTGATTCACCACGTTACAAAATTAATTAAGTTGTTGAAAGGAAAGTTCAATGTCATCCTCCCTCTCATGAGAGAAAAATAAATAAAAAGAAAAGAAATTTAAAAAGAAAGTAAAGAAAGGCTTTACCCCACAAAAGGAAAGCAGGATACACTCTTTCTAACAATAATAACAGGTTTGGCCTTGATTATGTCACACCTATGCAGAGATACGGCTAATAAAATCTAAGGAACTAACATTAATTTGCGCCACCTACGATTGGTGAATTTACAAAAGCAAGTGTTCTTTTCACCAATTTAAAAAAAGCTAATCCTCACAGTGAAAAAGATGATTTTGCACCGTAAGTAAAGTAAGTTATTGTTTTAATCATTTGATTAAAATATAGTATATAATTACTCCAAGTTACATATTAAGCCGTTAAAAAATTGATTTAATGATTAAAATGGTACAAAATAACCTTTTTTATTATTTAAAAAAGGAGAAATAAAAAGGTGTCGTACCTCTACAGCATAATTAGCAGGAAGTTATATGCAAACAATTATAATGGCAGCAGTTACCCACAAGTTAAAGAAAAAAGGTGAGAGTCATCCATATTTTATTATTACCTGCCTTTGGCCCATTTAAATTCCTTCAGATCCTGTACTTTGTATGAAGCTTCTAAGGGGTCCTAATGGTCCTACCAACCAAAAGAGCCCTCCCTTGAGTTACTTCAGATATTTGGAAGCGAGACGTGTATATAGGATATGCTATTTTATTTATAAGGTACTTGGGATGTGTTTGCTTGCATTATTCAACTACTGATAGAATGATAATGGTAATAAAAATGAAATGTTAATAGGAACAAAAATTATTGGTTAAGAGTTTAAATCACATCACAAAACATGATTAGTTTCTTTGATTAACTGTATAATTAAATTAAATGAAATATTTCTTACTAAATTTTTTCTTGATTTGACCTGTATACTCTTTTAACTCTAAATTGTATGATAAAATAAACTCTTTATTAGAACATATTTTGTTTAACTATTTGACCAGTATACTCTTGATTTGACCAGTATACATTTTTTAATTATCTTTATTTAACTATTTGATTTAAAAAAATTATTTTAATAATTAGAATATTTATTTAATTGTTTAATTACTAAATTAGTTAATCATAATTTATATATTTAATTATATAAAATTGATTAATTATTTAAATAACTTATTCATTTTTTATAATTATCTAATACAAATGAAATAATTTAAACATTCAGATAAATTTTGATTATTCAAGTATACTTAAATAATAATTCAATAAAATTATTCAAAATAAAAAATATTTAATTTGAATATAAATTGTAAAATAATTGAAAATAGTTATTTTTTATTTTTAATAAAATATTTTTAGTAGTTTTATTAAAAAATAATTTTAATAATTTTATTATTCTTATATAGTAGTTAAAATTAAGAATAAATTATATAATTACTTTTATTTAATTTAAATTAAATATTTAAAATGATAAGAATATTATTTTATTGTTTTATTTAATTAATTTAATTAAAACTACAACTATTTGATCCATTGTGCAAAAAAAAAAAAATTATTTGATCATTTTTAGAACAAATTTTGTTAAAAGCATAAAAGGGCAATAGGTAAGACAATTTGGGATGGAGACAAATTCTTTTCTGCCCTTTGGTTTAGGAAAGTCATTGCTCAAATTTGGTGGAATTCTCATACTAATGAAATGACTATTCCATAATTTAAAAACAAACCAAACAAATGGGATGAGAAATAGTTATTCTATTTTTATTATCCCCAACCAAAGACAACCTTTATGTTAATCGGAGGCTAACTTACAAGAAGTAATGACTCAACGGTCCTATTGATTACTTTCGTTCCTAAAACCTTATAAAATGTAAATCAACAATTTTAGAATTTGTACCGAAAAACAGTTATATTATCATGTATACCCGATTGTGCAGAGTTTATTTATTACTAAGCCTCTTAAAGTAGGTTGAGCAAATTAATAAGTACTGCTCTATCACTGATACGTATATTATATAAGCATTTTTAATTTTATTGCCCTCCCTCTCTCTCTCTCTCACTCACATCAGTTTGCTCACATAGATATTTTGTTATTTATTTGTTAGGATTGTTATTGCTACGTTTTGCTTGTAATTAACTACGGTTAATGCTTTAAAGGGCTTATGCGGAAAACCAATATGTGCGTATGCGTGTCTAAAAGACCTTAAATTAAGCTCCATTCTGCATGAAAATCATAATAACCAAATTAATTAATGATAGAATTAATCTCCTTTATGCCTCGAATAAACCACAACTTGGAACAAAATTCTAGATGGTCTGCAACCACCAGTATCCGAACTTCCCAACAGATCTTCAAACTTTGCTTTATTTGTAGTCGTTTTGAGAATTTACTTTAAGAATCTGCAGTTATATATACACACACACACACACACACATATACGTGTGTGTTCTTATAGTTTAACTTCATTGCAATAACTAATGGTCATCAGGGATGTCAAGGCATAGTATATTGATTACTTCAACTTCGCTTGTTTAATTTCATGCCAAAGATATGTTGTCTTGTATTTTTTTGGGGATAAAGTAATAAACGATATCTTGTCATCAAACATGACAATAACTAGAATAATAAGCCAAATAGGGTGTTTGAGATAGTAGTTTAAGCCATCAGTTTGGGTTTAAAAATTATTGCATGTGAGAGTTTTACACTGTAACTTTTTACCGTAACATATGAGAGCTTTACAATGTTTATAGTTCAAATCAATGGTTTCAGTTACTCTTCCAAACACCCTATAATGTAATGTACCTAGCTTGTTTAGCACACCGTATTGTATTATATTATATTATATTACATTATATTTTCTATATATAATACAATACAATGTAATGTAATATAATACAATACAATATAATACGGAGTGCTAAACATGCCCTAATTGAACAGTGTAAATTAAAGAAGCTTAATTAGCCCACGCCATCAGTTTTTGATTGAGTAGTGCTCAATTTTGATGTTTTTCGCACGCACGCTTTGTGAGTATAAAATGAAGTCTAATCTTCGTAAAGGCGTTGTGGCATCTTGCAATTTGCAATAAAGCCAAATGTGATTAATTGATTGTTATTAACATAGATAATATTACTTATTATAGGGAATAAAGAGGACAAGGCATTGATGGCGGTTGTTGATAATAAAAGATTAAAAGGGGCCTGAATGTTTGGTTTCGTGGAAACAAGAATGATATTCTTTAAAGGGTTAACTTTTTTGGAAAAATTTTATTTTAGAAGGGTATAACTTGGGTCCTAATCAATTTGGTTCTTAAGTGGTTCATCATATTTATGTCACTTGAATCTTACTCTCCTTATTATTATTATTATTATTATTTGGTTTCTCACTGAATCTTTGGTCATAATCAAATGGGCCTCCAATACGTGGACATTATCAAATGAATAGGATTAGCTAACCAAACCACTCAACACTTGTCAGACTCACTCCTCTAATTTTCTTTTTCTTGCTACAATATTAATTATTTATTTCCTCTAATACTCTTATGGTTAGCTCATTAATAAAACTGACTTAAATGGCTAAACCAACCACTTGAAGACATACTATCTATCTCTTATATGATGTGGAGGAGCTCAATCAAACAGGACATGAATAGCCAACTGCTCACATATTTAAACTTTCCCCCTCCTCTCTTTCTCTATCTCTCTCTCTTATTTAATTGTTCCCTACCTATTTTTCTTTAATGGAACTATATTAATGTAATAAGGACCTATAGAATCAGCTTTACTAAAAGAAGAAACAAGCACCTTAAAACAAGCATTGATAAGAAGCGATTAACCGAGGAAAAGGTAGCCGACACTTATAATTATAATTAACAAAAGTACTCCTAGCCGAACCACCCCATGAATTTATAATTATAACCATTAACGAGAAAAAGTGAAAAGGTCAAAGCAATAATGATGTTTTCAAAAATAATGATGATGATAATAATAAAAAGAAGCATGTGAAAGTTTTGGAACTTATCTTCAAGTTAGGCGCTAGCTTTACTTTGGAGTTAGGGAATTTCATGTTTCTCACGTTAATAAACTTGTTTAGAAATAAGATAATATTATACTTCGTTTTGTGGAGGATTCCGGTGAAGCTAATTAAAGTTCTAACTCCTATTATGTTAAAGTCTCATGTCCTGAGTTCTCGATCTAATTAGTTATCTTGTGATATGTTAAATTATGGAGTCTAAGTTAATGTTCCGGTGAATTCTCACATAAAGATTACAGGATTAGAGTAAAACATAGAGAGTTGAACATCGTACAGTTTTCTCTTATACGAGTGGTTTGAGGATTTTATACTTCTAAAATTTGGTTATACTAGTTTTTTTTATAAATAAAGGATTTGTAATTAGAAAGGTTAGAGAAAAACACAGAGAGTATTTTTTGAAAGAAACTACCTCTCTACTGCTTTTAAAATAAGTGTTTATGAAAAGTTTTTTTCTTTACCTTTTTAATATTTTAGTTATGAATAACAAAACATAAGTTCTATATATATATATATATATATCTTTATATTACATTATTTCATATAACACTAAGACCTCTTAACTTATTAATTAACCAAACAAATTCAAAAACTTTTTGGAAATAAAAAGTTTTTTTTTTTTCATATACAATCCAAACACTAATAAAAAACCTCTAATTTATGCTTTTTTCTTTCATTGCTTAAGTAAAAGTACAAGCTATTTCAATTGGATCCGGAGAAAAATAGCTGCTATAAACTGTCATGAGTATGCATGGAGTTGAGAAAGATTAAAAATCAAAGCACAACTTTTATATATATATACATATATATATATATATATATAGGCAATGCAGGAGGGAAGCTAACATCTTTTGTTTACTCTATATATTAGAATTTATTCCATGATTAATTAGATGGTGCATGTATTTATTGGAATGTGGTCACCCTCAACGCTGTTGCCCGACTTTCAAAACTTTTATATCCTATAGATAGTTTTTTTGCTAGAATATTTATAATATATATATATATATATATTTCATCCAACACTATCCATTAAAAGATCCATGACAAAATAATAGAATAATGTATAGATACATACATACATACATACATACATTATGGTTTATTGTTTCTAATATTACAAGAACTTGGAGCCTAGTACTGTGATTTTTTCAATTTGTTGGGTTCCCAAAAGGAACTTACTTGTGAGTAGAACTCTTTTTTTTCTTTTTTCTTTTTTTCTTTTTAAGGAAGTGACTAGTACAAGGCAAATTAATTAAGGAGGATAGGATTTTTTATTTGAACGCGGTGGACCTAAGGGCTAGAACGAACCTGAAATTTGACCCACTTTTCAATCTTGTCGGGTTTTTGTCATGCCCTGGAGTACGGGAGGTGACGTGAGGGTTTAATGAAGTTAATTAAGTAAAAATTTAGTTAAATCATGAATTTAAGAATCAATTAATTATTTAAGAGAAAGTGAAAATTTTAAAAATTTTTTAAGAGCGAGCAATTATAATTACTAAGCAAATAAAAATAACAAAATAAACAATAAAGAATTAATAATTAAGAAATAAGGAGAAACAAGAATGGGTCTCACTGACCCACATCTTGTGCACGCACATAGTATCGATAATGTTAGATTACAACCACAATCTAAAATAAAGAGAAAGTTAAAGCTGTACATGCCTTGAATTATTTGTACTACAACCTACCCAAGCCTTCTATTGGTCGCAAGTCCGGTCAACGGACTCTTCTTCTATCCTAAGTTGAAATCCACCTAGAGAGGAAAGATTTTAAAACAAACAAAATATGAGCGAAAGGCTCAATAGGACTATAAATTTAAAAACATTAATTTTGAAGGAAATTCCATTGATCAAGTAAATGTATGAAAATGAACTTGAATGAATAAATAAATAAATAAAGATTCAATAAAGGTTTATCTTACCAAAACAATTTAGTGGTCGACCAGAAAGAATATCATTTTCTTTTCCTGAGCAAACCATATGTAAATCACCGCTGTAGTGGCCCAGCTGAGTTTCAGGACCTGCCCCCAAGATGGCAATCTATACGACCTGATCTTTGATATGGCATCATGCCCTTGAATGTGTATATATATATCTTTCTATAATTATTAAAATCTATTTTTTTTACCAAATATAATCATTTACATTCATTACGAGGTTTAATATAAAAACATCTCAATCTACTGTTTAAGAAAACAGCCAACAAAATCCTTTTTCCAAACAATGTTTGAAAACGTTTGATAAAAGCATTTTCAAGGCCAAAATCATTTAAACTAGGCTACCAAGAAAGGGGTAGAAGTCTTACCTTAATACTCGTGCCGGTGTCCCATACTGTAAACCTGGTTTGCTATACGTTAGCTCCGCGAATCTACAAACTACCTCGATTCGAAGCTTTAAATCGAAGTTGTGGTTGTTAAATTGCATTCCCGAACCTTCAATCCACTAACCCGAAGCTTGGGCTTGATTTTTGATTCAAAATTTTTGAGAAGTGAAGAGAGAGAAAGAGAGAGGCAGTGGGAGAGTGAGAGAGACGAGTGAAAGAGAGGGAAAAAGAGAGAGAGAGAAAGCATGAATGGAAGAGAGAGGGAGGGAGAGAGAGTTTAAATAAAGAAAACGATGGTCGTTTTTACTGTGCGAATTCTGTGTGCCGCTCACGGTTTTATAAAACGGGATGTATTTGATATTTGACAAATTATTTTGTTTCAAAATTCCAAATAACAATTAAAATAATTAAGAGTAATTAAAAATCATTAAAAGAATAAAATTTAAAAATTTCATAAAATGATCAAATTAAGTTTAAAATATTCATTATGGCACACTAATCCATCGTCTTATACATTAATAACATTTAATCAATTTTAAGGCGTTACAGTTCAGGTGGTTTAAGCCATTGCCTTGAATCTTGATTGAGCAATATAGCAAAATTAGCAAATAATATCAAAGCCACTCTCCTTAGCCGATTTGAAGCCGCCAACCATGCTAATATACCTACGTACATATATATATATTTTAAGAACTTGTAGTAAGGTAAAATAACATGATGGTGTTTGACAATGTGAGTCAGAACCAAAATTTTTAGTTATTATAGTGTAAAACTCTCATATATTAGAATGCAAAAAAAAAAGTATGTTACAGTGCAAAACTCTTACAAGGGTGTTTGAAAGGATGGTGGGAACCACTTTTACTATAGCATGTGAGAGCTTTATACTGTAGCAATTTTTTTTTATTGTTACTGTAACATGTGAAAGCGTTACACTGTTTATAACTGAGTTTGTGGTGAGAACCATTGTCAAACACACGGTACATGTTACAATGTTTTTAAATAAAATTATTTCTTACCAATGCTTCCAAACACCCGATAAATATCTTTACTTTCATCCAAAAAATAAATGAATAAATTTATTTAACTAAATTGTATCATTTTATTGATAAATATGTAATTTCTACTCTACTGAGACAAATATTAATATCATAATTGTGGTAGAAATATCAAGATCGATACAATAAAACATTCAATGTAAAAAACAAAATAATTAAACTATATATTATTTCGAGTCTGCGACTACAAAGTAGAGGTAAATTTATTGCGGTATCCTTTATCAATTGATGTGGACATACATTGTGTCGTTCTAAATGTGAGGTATTTGTGCCTTAAGTTAGGTTTTCATTAACTTCTGCTCGCTAGTCTTTTCTTTTCTTTTTTTTTTTTCCTCCGGTAGTTTTAATAAAATTTGCCAGTGAAAGGTGTAATAATAGTGCTACATGATTCCAATGATAAATTTTTCTCAAGTCAATATATTTTTATATTTTCACTTCTTTCTAGTTACTAGTTTTTCTACCTCTTAATAACGCCTGCTGCGTCTGCAAATAATAATAGCATGCTGTGAAGTACTTTTGTATTTATATATACCAACAACAACCATCGTCTCCATCCTCTCAATTGCTACCAAGGAAACAAATATATATATATATATATATGTATATATATTTATTTATATACACGTATAGACATATTTGAGGGAGTTTTGTGAAACAAACTTTAGGGAAAAAAAAACTCTATTTTTATTCCCACCAATCCGGTTAGAGACACATTTGTGAATTCTCATCTACTGCACATTACAATATGTGTATTTACATATATAATTCAAGATGTCATGATATATATATATATATATGTATATGTATATGTATGTATATTTCGCATCGTTAAAGATCGATCTGTACAAGTCACTCAATATTGTATACACAAATCTGGTCATTTCTCGAATCCAATGTGCGTTGAAAAAATTGATAGGTACATATTGTGTTGTAAATCAATCAACTCCTTGCAGCAAAAATTCCCTGACCATGTAAATGTTTTGGCTGCTTCACTCAGACCAAACTTTCTGAAAGACACGAGATTCCACTTAATTTGATCAAAGCTTCAAGCTTATGTTGGTGGAGTGAAGAAAAAGGAGAGGAATGAAAATGGATTAGGGAGATTTTGAAGAAGAAATGCGGAATATTGAGTTGTTTGATAGAACAACGATTATGAAGGAAAGAAGTTGTAAATCCAACTTCAAAAAAAACACAAAACAAAACAAAACAAAACAAAAACAAAAACAAAACAAAAATTGACAAAAGAAATGTTAAAGAAATATACTTTGACCCGCCATTAGAAAAATAATCACACCTATTTTCTTGACTGTATATGAGTATGGCTTTGTTTGGAAAGCACGCTAAAAAAACAAAGTTCAGTTTACTATAGTATAAAGTTTTTATATGTTACAGTGAAAAGTAAAAATTTACTACAATATAAAACTTACACATTATAATTTTTAAGTTTCAACTTAAAGTGTTAACTGATTTTCTAAACACACTTTATAACTATAAAATAGATCACATAGCTCACTTGTTCTTTTTTTACCTTGCATTTATATTTGCTACTCGTTCCTATTCATTTTCCATTCCTCTTATGGACCAAACATGGCAAGTGCTGTAATTTGTGGTTGGTATTTTTTTTTTCAGCCGTTAAATTTTTTAGAAAAATATAATTTTAATCAAATTTAAATCATCTAATAATTTAAAAATATACACTATCGATAAGAATACTCACCCGATAAATACCCTATTTGCTGTCTTGAAATTTGCAAACTAGAGAGATACTTCAAATAATGAAAGTAGTGACCAAAAAACAAAAAAGAGAGTAACGATAGCATTTTTGGCAAAGTTGGTTCTAATTAACTTTTTAGTTAGGAACAATATAAAGCTCTCACACGTTACAATAAAAATAAAAGAGTTGCTATTGTATGAAGTTTTCACATGCTAAAGTGAAAATAAAAAAGTTGCTATAGTGTAAAACTCTCACATACTATAATATTTATAGTTCTAACCAATAATTTGACACTACTAGCTACTATTACATAGGGAATTAACGGAAATATCTACTTACAATTCGATATAAATATTGTTGTTATTGCTGTTATTGCTGTTAAGAATAGATGGGGCCTGGTTATTCCCTTTATTACTTTATATGTTGGATCAAGTAAAAGTGATTTTTGTTGTCACAAAAGTCCATAGCTCAAATTGGATGAGGTCGGCCAAAACCCATTTTGTACCAAAGTTATTATAAAAGCCGAATTAGTGCCAAACTGTAGAAACCATTGAATTTTATTTTTCCTATGTGGTGCCGGCAAAGAGTCCACATCAACCAGGTTGGCCAAGCAAAATTTGAAAGCCACAATCTCTTTTAAGATCTGAATCTTGTCTTACTTAATGTCACCCCCCGTTTAATTAAAGGGAATGGCGGTGAGAAAGTATATTATTCCAAGCTAATGTAAAGTATTTTAATCCCTCAAAAGTCTAAAATTCACACACAGAAAATGCAATTTTTTTAGTAGAAATAAAAATACCATTAGTATGTATCTATTTTTTAACTGTTAAATCTATAAAAGGAATAATTTTGATTAAATTTTACAATTTCAAAATATGCACTACACCGACAAAGCTTCTCATCAGAAAAATTCCTAAAAACATGAAAGAGGGAATTGATGACAAGATACAGCAAAGCAAAATTGTGGCCATTTAGTGCTGGTTCAAGAAATTAGTGGCTCTGTTTATTGATCAAACTAGTGGAGGGTTACGGCAATGTGATACAGGCTTTTCTCCACCAACCTAAAAAAAGTAGACGAAGAAATTCAGATATCAGAGGGGTCCATATACCAAAAATGAGAACTAGAAATTGACTTGCATTTTTGTTTATTTTTGGTTTTGGAAGAATAATAAAAAGTGAAATTTGTCCAAGGATTTGGGTCGTTACTTGCAAAGAGTACTCTTAACAGTACAATATCTCTTTTCTCACCTAATGATAGGATTTGATTCCTTTTCCTCATCCATGTTACCGCATGCATAAGGTGTGCAAAAAAGGGTTGCAGTTTTTACCTCATTTACATCTCAAATTTTCAAGTGGCATTGCCGAAATTGTTATCGATTGGAGAATAGTTACAATTTTTCCATTATCATATTATTATAATTAGAACTTTTTTTTTTTTTTGCCTATGATGTTAAAAAAAAAAAAGAGAAACCATTAGGATTCCAACCAATTCAAGTGGCTATCACAATTAGAACTTTGGTTAAAAAAAGAGAATTCTTTGGTTAAAGGAGAGAATTCTAGAAAACTTAAAAGGCCGTTATTGGCAAGAGCAATTTTATTTTACTCCAGAGGATTATAATCTAGTTACCAATAAAACATTAAGACTCAGTCTAAAAAATATACTATATATTAGTTTAAAACCTACAGTTTTATAAATAATTGAGTTCTAACTTATAAATAAAAATGATTTTTTTATTGGTAAAAGTAACCTTTCGTAAACTATGGATTAATAATTGTCATCGTGGGCTCTGTTAATTCACTTTTAAAGTGCTTGTTCGTGCCTTTGTCCTTGCAACATATAAGGTTCGTTTGGTATAGTTTTTATTTGTATTTTTAGTCAATAAAAATAAAGAAATTAAAGCTGTAATTTTTTCAAATAAGTGTTTAAAATCATATTTAAAAAAAACTTTAATAGATCAAAATAGTTTTAATTGTTTTTAAAAACTACAAAAATGTTATATTTAAGCTTATAATATATTATTGATGTTTTAGTATAAATTTTAAATTTATTTCAAAGTGTTTTTTTTATAAGCTACATTTTGTGCTTTAGACAAGAAGAAATTTTAGAGAGTAAAAATTCTTCTGACGGTTCATCTAAATATTTTCAAAAACAACTTTTATTTCAAAAACAACTTTTAGATTCAAACAGCCAAAATAGCTTTTAAAAATTCCTCCCAAACATACCCATGCACAAACAACAGAACAAAAACGGAGATACAATTAAAAAAAAAAAAAAGTGAACCTGAATTACATTGCAGTCTTAAAATGGAGAAAAAAAATTATACATATGTGTAAGGGAAACGGGGTAAGATCCAACAAAAAAAAAAAAAAAGGAATCTAACGGCTCTTAGCAAGAGGACTAACGGCAGATTCCTTGCAGGGGCTGGGTGGCAGACTGGTCTTTCCAGAAGCCACAAGGCGATCCACAAAACTCTCGATTCTCTGGCCGTTAGTCTCCGACAGTAGCCGCTTCCCGCCAAACGGTAACGACTCGACCCCTCTCTCTTTCAACACTCCCACTGCCTCTTCCGTCCTCCTCGGCCCCACTAAACCTTCACCCACGAATTTATTCGCCTGCACGGTTCTTAACGGCGTTAGAAGCCAAAAGAAGAAAACATGAAAAAATAAACAAAATAAAAAAGTTTCAGCTGCAGCCACTTTTGTCTCACATTTTCTATGCAACCAAACAGAGGACTGCCTGGGACGAAGCAAAGCACAAGAAAAGGCAATAAATGCACACCTGAATTCTGATGTAGTCCGTACGGTTCCAACAGAATGCGTTCCCCAACATCTGGTCAATAGTCTCGGAAACTCCATCGAGCACAATGTCAACAATCGAGGACGTCGAGCAGTCGCCGTCGCGGCGGTGGATGCTTTTCTTCCCGATCGTCTGGCCGTTCCCTAACGACAGGACTAACAGATCCTCCACGCCGTTAACCGACGGGAAATCGCGCTTGTTGTGGAGCGCGTGCGTCACCGCCGCCGCCGTAGGGTTGTTCATTACGAGTCCGCCGTCGACGGCGGAGCACGACGTCTTTCCGTCGATGGAGCTGAGGCTGAACGGCTTGAAGAGGCTTGGCGTCGCTGACGTGGCGCGGCAGACCTTCCAGAGCTCGAAGTCAAAGCTCGGCGACTCGGAAGCGTCGGCGCGGGAGAAAACGAACGGCGCCGAGCTCTTCAAGTCGAAGCACGGAACGAGGAGAGGCTTCACCGCGTCTTTTAGAGTCAACATCCTCCCGTCCTGATCTCTCTTGAACAACTCCTTAAGCATATTCTCCATGCTCGGGCCGGAGAATCTCCTCCGCCGGCGAAAAACTCCGGCTCGCTTGACCTTGAACAGCTCCGAGTTCTTCTCCGCAATGGCGCTCACCGCCTCCCTCGCGGTGAAAAGTGGACGGCCAGAGCCATCGTCCGCGGCAAGCATGGCGGCGAGGATGGCTCCGATACCCGTTCCGGCAATAAGGTCGAAGAAATCAGCGATTTGAGCTTGAGGATCGCCGGTTTTGAGACGGATCTGGTCCTCGAGGTGGATCAGCGCCGCTCCGGCTACAATGCCGGTGGTCCCGCCTCCGTCGATACTGAGAATGCGAGTCTTCTTACTGGTTTCGCAGTGCGAGAGCCATTTCTGCTCCAGTTTCGTGAAGATCTCAAGAGTTACCTTACTCAACTCCATCTCTCTCCCTCCTCCTCCTCCTCTCTCTCTCTCTATGCGTATATTTATATCTATATTATAATAAAAATCGTATCAGAAAAAGAGATTGTGAGACAAAACTTTCTCAGAATCTGATAGCTTTTTCGAATGAGTGTTGTTTGTGTTGTGGTAAATTTTGAGATGGAAATAAAAGCAGTAGAAGAGCTTAGCGCAGTTCACGCTTTGTAGCTGAGAAGCATTAAATGATGAAATATTTGTTACACTATTATTACTATGGCGAAAACACACTTTTCTCAGTTTTTTTTTCTCTCTCTTCTTCTGTATGTTGTTAGTGGAGAGTTATAAACACAACCGTGAGAGTTGAGAGAGTTGAGAGTGTGCGCTTGCACTAGATCATGTGCGGTTTTATACTCGTTTCCTCTTCCCATTGTCGCGTCTTTTAATATTCAATTTCTTTTATTTTTTTTTTAATTTCACTTTTTTGGTTTGACAATTAACTTTTTTTGTTATTTATAAAAATTGTTTATGTGCAAATCACTGTTTTGTCGTCTGATTTACATTTTTTGGACTGTCCAAGCACGTGCAACTGCGCGTGTTGTTATCGGGTTACGCGACGCGTGAACCTCGGCTTTTCAGCCGGCTCTGCTCGCGCTTGTTTAAGTACTCGTCGTATTTTACTTTTTTTTGTTAGTATTTAATTTAATTTAATATTAATTAACTAATGAGATTATTGTTAGATGCTAACTTGGGACGGAGACGGGAAACAAAGGTGAAACACCATGGAACTTACCCAAATACTAGTCGAGATCGGGGGGCCAAATGGCCAATAATCTTGTGAGTGCTTTTATTCATATTGTCTCGCCGGTACTTTGCTAAGGAGCAAAATGAAGAAACGACCTTATAAATGCATATTTATCTCTTTAATTCACTTTTGACAGAAAAAACATTGTGCATTTGATGACCTGTGCTCCAAGACAAAGGGAAAGAGGTTAGAGTTCATTTTTCGATGTCTTGTATGGGGAGGCCAAAGTCAGAACACGTACATTGGACAATGCACACCAAGGTCATATGTCTTTGTCAATCTTCACCTAAGACAAAGAGTTTTTGTTGGTGTAGCAAGCCTATACACAAACAAACAGTTTAAAAAAGCTCACTATGACCACAGTAAAAAGTAAAAAATTACTATAATGTAAAGTTTTTTTATGTAAATTATATAGCAACAAATAGTATAAAACTTTCAACAGTTATTGTAAAATGTAAAAAAATTAAATAAAATAAATGTTACAGTGTAAAGCTCTTAAATACTACACCTTTTAAACTAGCATTTTCAATTTGAATAGCTTTCTACAACACCCTCTCAAATTTACGGCTCAAACTTTTATTCTTTAGATTCTACATGATAAAAATATATATCCTTGATGTACGTATATTTCATATTTCGGTGAAAAATCCTAAGTGACTTGTGATCAAGAAAAGAAAATAAGGGCCTCAATAGTTGACGGCAACAAGGGGAAACATGTTATCACGCTGATTAAAGAAAATGAGCTAAATAATCATTGAGGCGACTTTGGTGTGTGATTTTAATTTGGAATTAACCCCATAACAGATGGAAAAACGACAATAGGGTACCGTGTCAAATATTTTGAGCTAACGAGGAATAGGGAGGGATGGGCTACATGTATCATATAGTATCATATATCGTTGTCAAGGAAGATACTCCATAATCGTCTTGTCTTGAAAGATTTGCATATCAAAAATTGGATGAACAAACAACTTTCTAGCAGATAGCACAATTTTTTACTCTCCCCACTTTGTTGACTTTTGTTTGACTATTGAGAACCAAAACACCAACATTGTATTACTTATCAACTTTGAGATGCACATATACATGTAATTAATTTACAGATATGTAATTTTTAGGGTATTTGGTAAACCAGTTTGAATTGAAATAATGAGTTCAAATCATGTAATATAAGAGAGCTTTATACTATAGCTGTATTTTGTTTTACATTATAGTTACTGTGAGTTTTAACTCCCATGAGTTGAACCAGCCTCTCAAACACAAAGTTCTTCTGTATATGTAAATTATTTTATGACAAATATACTTGTCTTGCAGGCTTGTGCACGTCTCTGTAAAACTGTTAAACTGTTGAAAGGAATATATTCCCAAACAAGATATGATTGATAACTATACATAGTTTGTTAACATCTCATTTTCTTGTTGTTTTTTATCAGTTTTTCCATTTTTTTTGATCTTATCCTTGAAACAGGTGTTGGAAGTTTGGTTGTGACGGCCATAATATTATGACTTGGTATTTGGTACGGTGGTTAAAACTGTTGGTTAGAATTGTTTTTACTGTAGCACATGAGAGTTTTATTTTTTTTATTATTACTGTAACATGTAAAAGCTTTACATTGTTTATAACTGAATAAAAAATTTAATACTAGCGACGTACAAATTAAGATTGGAATACAACTTCATGTCTTATAGCAAGGTATACATGATTGACATCATGATCATATGACTAACTTACACCAGACAGTTAATTAGCATTAAATATTACTAGCACTGCTGTTTTGATTTGCTCGATCATGAAATGAAAGAAACTGCATATGATGCAAATTCATGTCAAAATCCCAAGAGAGCTAATGTGATTTTCTATCGTTATAGTGCGTTTCTAGGAAAAATATCGAAGAGAATAAATTAATAGCTCACCTCAATTCTCAGATCCCATCCCAGAATTTTAAGAGTTTGGCTCACATGTTCTCTGTCATTTATGTTTTTCAAATAATATCATACCAATTAATTAAAATAATTAAAATATTAACATAATATTGATATGACATAATATTATTGAAGAACCTAATATTGCACACATACATCCTGCTAAGAACCAAAAAAAATTAATAAGACAAATGGCCTAATTATATTTGCTGAATTAAAATACTTCAATTGATAAATATTTTACATTTGTCCTGTATTTATTGAATTAAAATGTAATTGGTATACATTTTACATATATGCTAAAAATGATATCATCAAAATAATTACTATGTAATTATATAGTACAAAATACAATATTATTAAAATAATTCTCATGTAATTAAAAGAAATTTAAAATATTTTTGATATTGTTTTGAATTTCAATATTGGATCAATAATTTGGTAATATTTTAAAGGGTTAATGAGATATATGACTCTTTTTTATTTGTAAAATTAAAATATGTCTGCATTTCATGAATATTCTTTATATGTCCCAATAAATATGTATAAAGATATTAATGACCATAATAATGATATTATTAGTTTTAATTTATTTTTTTAGAATAACTATAATATGCATATTTAAGATTTCAAACAGATTATGATATTATTATATTTAAAATAAATCCTTAGAATTAAGGTATTTGTTGCTTAAATTCAAATTAATATCTAAAATAACGATTTTAAAATTCTCTAAAAAGATGAAATTTTTTTATCGACAAGTTGATTTACCGACAAATTGAAATTAGTGTGTTATAATTAAATTAATGATATAGTGTTACTAACAAATTGAAATTATGGTGTTGTAATTAAATTAATGACACAGTATTATTAAGTCTTTTTATGTGTCTTACTGGTTATATAATTGATATATCATTAAGTTAATGATATGTAATGATAATGATACGCAGTGACATTGACTTCTTAAGACTTCATGTAAATGATATTTCCTTTTTTTGTGATATGTAATTAAATTAATGATATAGTATTTATTAAATCTTTTTATGTATCTTATATGTTATATAATTATTATATCATTAAGTTAATGATACGTAATGATAATGATACTTAATGACATTCTTTTAAGACTTCAAATGATAATAATAATGTATCAATGTAATATGTTAAAATAAGAAATATATGTGTATATTTTTTTTCTTAATTTAACTATTCAAAATTTAACATCTCATAATTTAACTATTCAAAAAATAAGAAAATTTGTTGTAAAAATTTAAATACATGATAATATTTAGTTAGAGGCTATTTTAGAATTCTAAATATATGAAATTCTAAAAAAAGGACATATAAGTGATATTTGTATAATAAAAACATATATTAATTCATTCTTTAAAAAATAGACAGATTATGTAATTTTTACTATTTTAAAAGACTGTTAGCTGGTTTGGGTCATGATCACTAGGGCCCAATACATTTAAAAAAAATGGGTTAATGAGACAATTGGTCCAATTAGGTCTATTGAATTAAAATATGACTCTAATTTGTAAAAATTTTCAAATGTCTCATAATGATATTATTAAAATTATTTATATATAATTATATAGTACAATATGTAATATTATTAATATAATTACTATATGATGAAAGATATTTTTAAGATATTTTAAATATTATATTAGATTTTAATATCATAACAATAATTTAGACACATGTTGTAATTTTTTCTCAAAAGAGATGGGATGTTTTTGTCGGTAACTTGGGCTTTTGGCCCAAGATGATGCACAAAAGTTCGTGCGAATGTTTCATATGAGAACCTCCCTCCGAAATATCTAAAATTTTTACATAGGATAACATCTCTCCGAAATATCAACAATTTTTAGATAATTAAAAAAAAAGAAAGAGGAGGAATAAGAAAAGCTGTTCAAACTTGATCCAATAAATAACAACACCGTTTTTAAATTGTTCCAAGGTATAAAAAAAAAAAAAAAAAAGAACCCACAAAACACCAAGGTCCATGACATAACCCTACCTAAACCAAAAGGCCTTATAATTAATCCAAAAATAATTAACCCTACGACAACCAAGAAAAATCCTATGAAATCAAATTGAAATTAGAAAAACATAATTAACCCTGGAAAGCAAATAAAGCAACAAAGGCCGTAGCCATAAAGAGGTGAATATTAGACATGAGAGATGGAGCGGCAGAGCTTGGGGATGGAGCTGGGGCAAGCGAGTTTGTGGTTGTGGGCTTTCGAATATCTGATTTAGAATTGGATGGGACGACTCTAATGTCGACCTTCTGGCCTGCCTTGCAGTGGCCGGGGATGCCGGAGATGAAGAACAAGTGCGTGTGAGATTTTCTGATGGTTATAGAGTCTTGTCCTGACGGAATGATGCGAATCGGGTTTGTGACGTTGCATGTTTGGAAGTTCTTGTGGTTCACCCTCAGCACATTGTCCTCTCTAGGGTCGTAGTTGAATTCTGTATTCAAATAAGGGAAAAAACAAAAACTCAAAGAAAGGTAATTAAAATAGAGATTCGAACCCTAAATTATTGTTAAACTATGCCTTTTTATTTTATTTATGTCTTCTAAAAATTTTGAAAGCCAAACAATTCAAGAAACGGTTTAAACAATGTGATATCTTACCATCTACAAAACAATTTTTGGAAAACCTGCATATATATGATACGTACTTGCACAATCAAATACATAACATGATTTTTCTAAAAAAAAAAAAGAGGAAAAAGTACATAGTATGGCTACGGTGTGATACTAAAGATGAATTATAGAATGCAAATCCAGTATAAAGATCCGAAATGAGAAATATTAATGATGCAAATTTCGTTGAGTAATAATAAAAATAGTTGCAAAATAAAGAAAAAAAAAAAAACTCACGAATAACGTCGCCAGCATGGAAGTTTTTAGAAGCAGCCCAGCTCTCGTAATCAAAATTTGCTTTGTTAGTCCACCCTTTAGAGTCACCAACTCTATAAACGACGCCAAAACAGACGCCGCATGATGCCATCAACAACATTAAAATCACAGAAAAAATCTTAACAAAAGCCATACTTAACAAAGCAAAGAGAGTTTTCAGAGAGATTGAGAGTGAATGAAAAAAAAAAAAAAAAACAACACACGAGTTGTGAATGAGATAGTAACAAATAATATATATTGTTACTTTCCTTTTATTTATTTATTTATATCTTATTTTTTTTAAATTACTCTTGAGTTAAAAAAATAGCTCTAATTAGAAAATCGAATATGTGATTGTATATGGAACGTAGATACGTAAATGTAAGTCCAGATTCTTTATTTTTTTGAACATCGGCCAAATCTAGGCAGAATCGAGGATAATCGTATGTTTTTTCTTTTTTCTTTTTTTTCCATTTCTTAGTTTTTTGAATATTGGCCAAATCTAAGTAGAATCAAAGAATCAAGAGAAATATTTCCATTTTTAGTAAATTTTTTGAGGGAATTTTTTGTAAAAATTCTAGACGATTATATTGTTTGAAAGAAAAGGAAATCGTAGAAAAAATTTTATTTAGAAATTTCAAAATTTTTAAAGTTCGTAAACGATATCTTTTGTTTCCCTGCAATCGGATTTTGTTTGTTTCCCCGTAATCGGATTTTGTTTTGTTTTTGTTTTTTTGTTTTTGATATTATTAAGCATTAGATTCTTTTCTTAAAAAAAGCATTGGATTCACCCAATAGTAGACGATATTATTTGAAATACCACTTTTTTTCCCGATAATTGCGACCACTTTGACATGTATAAGAAACATTTAAAGAAATTCCATGCACATAAAATCACCCTTTTAATCGTACAATGTTATGGTTCCAATTATCATCCAATTTTTTAATAATAATTTAATTTTATGTGATATCTAATTGTTACTATTACTTGTTTAAAAATTTATTAAACCATTTTTTATAATTATCGCATCAATTGATATTAAAAGTTTGAAAGACCTCATTTAAAAAAAAAAAGTTTAAAAAACTTTAGGAGGATAATATCTGCTGTATCATCTAAAAATTAAAATATAATAATGTCTCCTTAAAAATGAAGATTAAAATTGACAAATTAAGTAGTAACCGGCATAGTCAAATAGTAATTTTAATGGTATATTTAAAAAAAAATTCTAACAAGGTGTAGAGTTTAATCTCCTGATCCATGTAAAAAAATTGATGGACCAAATTTCTCTTTAAAAAAGACAAATTACATATTGTGGAAACACTAATTAAATTTTAGAGTAGTGCAAATCAATAGACTTTTAACTCTTTAGTAGGTAACAATTTAGAATGAAATTCCTAACACATCCTTTTAGGCTTGACCTCTTAAAAAAAAAAAACAAAACAAAACAAATCTTTTTTTCTACCATGGAATGATGCTCCATCACAAGGGGCAAAAATGTCTTATTAACAACTTCATTTGTAGCAGCATCATCGTCTTCGTCAGTCAGCCTATATTTTTCCTAAAAAAGCACAAAATTTCTGTAAACATTTCTGTTAGGTTTTAAAGAATTTGAAGAAAATTGAGAAAGATTGTTGCTTGTCTAGCCGATTCTAATTAGGAGCTCTCTTTTTCCTCATCATCATCATAGACGGTGACGGCGGAGGGGTGAATTGAAAGTTATTGACGAGCTTTGGAGATCTTGAAATCGACAGCGGTTATGCTTTTACAAGCGTATTCTTTAACGACTGGTTTAGAATACGAAGCGAAGTCCCATGGAGATTGAGAATGGTGATGAGAGAGTTTTGGGGCTTGTTTATATGGGGGTTCAATGAGTTTGAACCCAAATTTTGAATTGAAGAGGTGTTTAGTTGAACAATTCTAAAACCCAACTTTAACTCGAATTGACCCAAACTCAAAATTAGCCCCCTCCTCCTTGATTTCAAAAGATCTAAACCTAACAAATTATTCTATGGTCCCATATCTCATTGACGTAAAGGGAAATTTGGAAGCTACATTGTACTTGCCATTATTGTCGTGTGAGGAACAAGTGCCAACACGATTTGTTGCTAGGCTAGGATGCACACATGAGTGTCACGCCTCGAAATTTGGGGGTCATGTGGCTGATTAATTAAGATAATTAAATCAATTTATTAAGTTAACTAAATTAAATTTTTAATTAAAAGCGCTAATTAAAGACTTTTGTTAGTTATAAAAAATGTGATAAATTTAAA
This sequence comes from Artocarpus hirsutus, assembly GCA_946598075.1. NCBI lineage: Eukaryota > Viridiplantae > Streptophyta > Magnoliopsida > Rosales > Moraceae > Artocarpus > Artocarpus hirsutus. The sequence continues at coordinate 39,482 of CAMOHE010056565.1, forward strand.
ATATTTTAAATTCCTTATCGAAATAATAAAGCCAGATAAGACAAAATAAAATAGCAAATAAGTAAGGATTGAGCTTCACCAGACCCACATTGGTGTGCACACATATAGTATCGACAATAATTAAAATTACAACCACAGTCCGATATAAGAAATGGAAAATTAAAATATTACATGCCTTGATTAGTCAATACAAATAACCTACTCAAAATCTTCTGCTACTAACGAGTCTGATAGGTAGCCTCCTAATCGATCTTAAGTTGAGTTCCACCTAGAGAGGGAAAGGTTTGAAAACAAATAAAATGCGAGCGAAAGGTTCAGTAGGACTAGGCTTTTAAAAACATTTAACTTGAATATAAAATTTATCATTTAGGAAAATATTTAGAAAATAGAATTAAATAAATAAATTCAATTAAATCATTCTTATCGAAAGCAGTTCACTGTTCGTCCAGAAAGGATCTTATTATCTTTTCTTAGACAAACCATAAATGTCACCACCATAATAGCCTAGCTGGGTTTTGGGACTTGCCCTAAGGTCATACTCTACACGACCCAATCTTTGAGTATGGCATCATGCCCACATGTGTATTTTTTTTATCATTATTTAAATCTCGTTTTATCAAGTGTATTCATTTACATTCATTATACGGTTCATTATAAAAATCACCTCATTCTATAGTTTATGAAAACAAATGATAAAAATCTCTTTTCAATCATTCATTGAAAACATTTTTAAAGAATCCATTTTGAGGCTAAAACCATTTAAAAACTTGGCTGCCAAATAAAAAGGTAGAAATAATAGCTCGATATCCTACAAAGTGACTTGGCACCGCAGTCTCGCCCCGTTATACATTACTCCACGAAACCACATATAACCTTAGATAGAGACTAAGTTCATCAATATCTAGCTTAGCATATTCTACGCTAGTAAGCTATCTCATGGTGTCTTAGCGTGCTATTTATGTCCATAAAATTATACCATAAAGTCAAAATCTCAATCTAGGTTTAAAACAGTGAAAACAGGTGAAAGAAGGTCATTTTTCATAAGGCCAGTCGGCCTATCGAACTTTCTAGTTCGGCCTGCCAAACTCTACAGTTCGTCCTACTGGTGGTTCAACACCGGCCTGTCAAACTTTTTTAGGTTTGGCCTTCTGACCATATTAGTCCGGCATGCCGAACTCATGAGTCCAGCCTACCGATGCTTAAGATTGGCTCGTTGAACCAGAAAAATCTGGGAGGTCTGAGACTTCGAGCCTCAGCTTCCCTGAGTCTAAAATCTTAATCTAAACCTGTTTTCTAAATTCCCAGAGCGTACAAACATTCATAAATGATAGATAAACATGTTAGAACACATTTATACAACTTTAAACAAGTTTTACATAGAAATTTCAAAGAAATCTAAAAATGGAGAAAAAAAAAAAGAAAAAAGTTGATTAAGCTTGATTTCATCCAAATCAAGCTCAGATTAGTGAGGGTTTGTGTTCTACTAACTTAGATTAAAGGCTTCCTAAGCTTAAGAAACTTGGATTATAAGATTTTAAAGAAATTGAAAATTTTGGGTAAAATTACAAAGTTTTGAAAAAAAGTAATCTAACCTCCAATTGATGCTTGAAAGGAGTTTGTAAAGGCTCAATCACGCTCTTAAAGTTCTAATCCAGTAGAAGATTGAAGCTTGAGCTCAAAATTTTTGAATAAATGAAAGGGAAGAGAGAAAAAGGGAGACAGTGTGGGAGGGAAAGGTAAATAGCAGAGAAGGAGGGTGAGAGGAAAGGAGAGGGAGAGAGGAATAAATAGAGGGAGAATTGAGTGGTTTTCCTATTGCAAAACCCTGTCCCACATATGGTTTTTCAAAATCAAACGTGTTGGTCGTTTGATTAATTATTTTGTTCCAAAATTTAAAATAATAGATAAAAATAATTAAGAGTGATTAAAAATAATAAAAGTAGCAGTAATTTGAAAATATTACAAAATTGTTAAATTAAGTTCAAATTATATCATGGCACACTAATTCACCATTTCATACACTAATCATGCTTAATTAATTTCAGGGTATTACAATGCGTGAGTGAGAAAGGAAGTGTCGCACCTTGACATGTTGGTCCCACTTATAGTGGCTTGGCTTGGTTCAACTTAGCTCGCTGGCTCTTCTCACATCCGAGGCTTGCAGCTCAATGATTTAGGTAGTATTTTGACTCCCTTTTTTAACATTTCAAATCAAACTTTTTCCCAAATTCAAATCCAAACACAATTTCAAATTTTATTCTTTTTTCAAATTTAAAATCAATTATACAACTACATGTCAATTTGGATTCTAGTTTAAATGATATTTTCAAACTTTTTATCTCAAACCTAAAAGTTCAAATTACTATGATTCGGACCCTTGAAACAAACGAACCCTTGGTCTTTTGTTACCTTTGTTGTCTTTTTCTTCTCCTCCTTCTCTTTCTTCTTCGTCTACTTCTTCTTCCTCTTTTTCTTTGGGTTTTGAATTTTTGAATCCCTCATCACTTGGAGCTTCAAAGAAAAAGCTTGAGACATGGTAACTGAGAGTTGCCGGTTTTGTACTATGTCTAGAATCTGCCGCCTTTTTTTTTTTAAAGATTTTCTAATTTTGTTTCTTTTGAACTCTAAATTATTAGTTATATTTACTAAATACGCTTCTATATGAGATCACATGGACGGAAAGGGCTTAATTTTCAAGGGTTTAAGGGTTAAGGTGTCGTTTGATCAAAATTAAAAAAAGACACAAAGGTGGTACCCATTAAAAGGTTAAAGACCCATCAATGCAAATTACTCTAAATATTAAAATACTCGATTAATTGTTATAGATCTTATCACTGTTTTTTTTTAGACACCAACTGGCATTTTAAATTTCGAATTTGTGATAAAGAAATACTTTGGTGATGCCATTAGTTTGTATGTTTAGTAGGAAGGAATAGGAGTTTGATGGATAGATAAATAGGGAAGGATGCAGAGAAAATGAAAAATGAATAGAATTTTAATAGTTTTTATGTTGTTGGGTAGGTGGAATAGAAATTAAAGAATGGATTGGTAGTTAATTGTATTTTTATCAATATTATATAATTTACTATATTATAATTTTTAAGAAGATGAAATAGTCTTTTTGATTTAAAGACATGGCATTCTTAAACCCCCTCGGTTCAAATGGTTGGGCTCAAGTCCCTTCTCTCTCCTCCTACCCCTCCAACCAAACAACAAATTCATCCTCCCTCTATTAGGATGAATTTGATCGAAAACATAAAAAATGATAGAGATGAAGAGAGTTAAATATATGTGAAATTATAATGATTAAGGGGCCTTTGATAATCATTTACCTTGTTCGGATAGAATGCAATAGAACTAAAGAGATAAATGAATGATTATTTATTTGCTTATAATATGTCCTTTTCATTATTTGCCACTAATTTTTATAAATGATACAAATGATAAATAAATTATCTTTCCTTAAGCCTAGTCCAACCAAACAAGATTTCAATGGTGTTTCAATGGTGTTTGAGAGTCACAGTTGAAATTGTAGTTTGTAATTTAAGCCAATTTTATATCTGTAGGATAATTACGATATAAACCGTTTTTATGATTTTAACCACTCTTATTATAATTTTTTCTGTCATAAAATACAAACCAAAAACTTGTCAAACTATACAAAAAGATTCAAACAACTCTTTTAAAGGGACGTTTTGTTACAATTTAATAGGGTGTTTAGTTATCTTAGTTTCAACTTAAATAGTATAATCTTCTTACGTATGCTATAGTATAAAATTCTCACATGCTACAAATATTGCTATAATACTTTTAATTCTAACTTTGGTTCCCAATCACTTCTCAATCACTCTATAAATTGTTGCAATATTTTCTATTAATTCCTGGCCCACAATATTTCATTATCCGGTGGCTGGATTATAGAATCCAGGGACACAAACAAAGCCTAGAAACGAAAACTTATCCACGACACCCCAAAAACCATCTATGCTTCCTCGCTTACTTTCCTAGCCCTTGTTGGCAAAGGCCACGACTCATTTTCCCCCGCTTTCGTCTCTGCAAAACTCTCTCATGGCGACGACTCCTTTCTCTCCTGCAACACCCGTACGCTCTTCCCTTAAACCCAACCAAAACCCTCTTCGAGTAGTCCTCTCCTTTCGAGGTACAATTCTGCCCGAACCATTCTTTTTAAACCCTTTAGAAGCCAAAGAACCAAATTTTCCAAAATGGTTTCATTTTAGCTTAATGAGCAGTTGTTAAAATTTTCCAATTTTACAGATTCATATGGCGGAGGACCAGCTAGCGCGAAATGTAGGCCAAGCAGGGTTGATGTGTGCTCGTGGAGCTCTGCTGCGGGCTACGTGAGGCTTCGGGATGATAAAGCTAATTTTTCAGGGAAGCCAATCTTGATGAGACAGGTTTTACACAAGAGGCAAGTTGATTTTCACTGATTTTCTTCTTCTCGTGTGAAGTATTTGTGATTTGGATTAAGTAGATGTGCGGGTTTTTCATATTTTAAACGACTGTGTTTTCTAGTTGCATTAGAATTTGGGATTAATAGAATTATTTAGACTGAGTTGTTGGTTGTTTGGGTGTACATTTGCTTATATTTCAGAGCTGGAGTTGTGAGAGCTGCTACTATTGAAGAAATAGAAGCTGAGAAATCGTTGATTGAGAAAGATGTTGTGAGTTTCTTCTGAGTGATAGAGAGATTCCAAGTCTATTGAATTTTGAGAGTGTGGTGATATTTCTACATGTTTATGACGATGTTATTTGATTTTTCAGAAAGAGAGGATGGAAAAGACTATTGAAACTGTGCGTACCAATTTCAACTCCATTCGGACCGGGCGTGCAAACCCGGCTATGCTTGACAAGATAGAGGTGAGGATCAGTTTGCTGGCCTGTTATGCTAGTTTCACCATTCAGGAGTGTCCTTAAGAGATTAATGTTAAAGACGAGCATTCTTTACTGAAGTCTTTCTTTTTTCTTTTTTGGTTTGCTATTTTGATATATTTTGAATTTGGTCAATATTTGTTAAAATATAAAAATTTTGTCGGTCCACCTCCTAATGACTTCTTTTGGTATAAATAGTAAATTGTAACATTGCATCAAAGCTGGAGGTTCTGAATTTAAATCCTTATCATTGTACTCCCGTAAAAGCTTAAGCTTTATTACAGTCCAGCTTGCAACTTGCAAGTTTCTTTTTTTTTTTGGGGGTAAAAGCCATTATGATTTGATAATCTTATTGGAGCTTCTTACTAAAGTTGTTTGGAGAGGCACTCATCTTAGGGCTATCATAGTATCATCACAATTTTTGGGTTCAAATGTAGCTGTTACATCTTTGCTTTTTTTAGGTGGAATACTATGGGAGTCCAGTTAGCTTGAAGAGCATTGCACAAATCAGTACTCCCGATGCAAGTTCTCTCTTGGTTCAGCCATATGATAAATCCAGGTATTTCCTTCTATGTGCACGGAAAGAATTAGGAAATGCAGAAGGCAGAGCATTCTGCAATCGGTCTTTTGCATTATATACCCCATATATAGAGTCAGGACAGAACATTTTGGTTAGTTTTCTTGGTAAGACAAGATATTTAATGAACTAGTGTAAGTTCCTTGATAATTTACTGCCTTTCTCTTTGACACCCAAGAGTTACATGGTTTTTCCTGGGCCAAGGAAAATGTTTAATATTCAAAGAATGTCTTTGAATTATTCTATATCGAGGCTCCTTATTCTTTTTGTTATTCTGTCCTACACCTTTTAGTAATTTTTCATTTGCAATTCAGCTTAAAGGCTATAGAGAAGGCAATAGTCAGTTCTGCTCTTGGTATGACTCCAAACAATGATGGTGACGTTATACGATTGACCCTCCCACAGCTAACATCAGAAAGAAGGAAGGTAGTTTCTCTCGCCTTAGAGATCTTTGACCTCTTCGCATAACTACGACATCTAGTATCAGTGAAGCGTTTAAAAAATTCTTCTAAGGAATCCAAATAGTGTGATTTCTATATTTGATAATTATAACTACTTTTCAATGCAGGAATTGTCGAAAGTTGTGGCAAAACAGGCTGAAGAAGGAAAGGTTCGTTTGCATTTTGTTTTGGATGGTTTCAGAAAATCCCCTGTTTTGTTACTTGTGAATGTACTGTCATAAACCAGTCTAAGAATTTCATATTTTCTGGTGTAGGGTTAGTTCACCTGACCCTACGCTATTTTGTATATCTTCCCCCTGGCCCCCAACCATGGCTCCATGTTGGGACAGTAGACTTGGTCTATATTTTTTAGTCGTGTTTCAATAAACCATGGACTGAAATACTAGTAAAAATGTTATGGTGATATGTTGTTGTTGTTGTTATAATTATTATTTTTCTTTTTCAAGTTGCTTAGTGTAGATTAGTGCTGACGTTCTAAACTTTCATGGATCCACGATTGACCTCTGCTAAACGCTGTAGGTGGCGTTGCGGAATATAAGAAGAGATGCTTTAAAAGCCTATGAAAAACTTGAGAAGGTTTAAATCGTTAAATGCCATCGTATTTTAGCTTTTCATTTCTGCCATCTGCACTCTGCAGTCTGATTATCGCCTTTTGGACTATCCTCTTTTTCTGCTTTTACTTTGAATTCCTCCTTAGTCTTGCTTACAACTTTGCAGGAGAAAAAGCTCTCTGAAGATAATGTCAAAGACTTGTCAAGTGATTTGCAGGTATCTTATCGACCGAGTAGCGCTCCTATTTAGTTTCTTAACTTTAAGATAATATACATTCCTTCTGGTTTTATTAATCTACTTGTGCTTTTTCTATGCTGTTTTTCGTTTAGAAATTGACAGATGAGTATATGAAGAAGATTGAAACTCTTTTCAAACAGAAAGAGAAGGTACGGCCCATGCCAAACTTTGCTGTGCATAAATGATAAATAGCCACTATATTCTGACGATTGCATACTATGTCTAAGTTGTTTCTCTTTTCAACTCATTGCCGTAGGTATTATGTTCCTGCTGATTTTATTTATTTATTTATATCTTCTGTTTGTCTTTCAGGAATTGCTTAAAGTATAGAGATTAAGATGTAAATGGTCGAGATTTACCTATAGCAGCGGATAACTTGAATGTCAGTTTTTGTCTTACCTGCCTGACGACGTTCCCTTTTTGTTTATATAAGACGCACCATTAGTTTTATATGACATGTCAACATGATCCGAACAGAAAACGATTTCAGATGGATTATAAGATTCACATTCATGGTTCTTATACTTGGTTCCCCAGGCTGCGAGGACATAAGTGTCTGAAATTATAAGTTAATCTGCTTTCCTAATTCACATTCATAGTTGTTATTTAGAAGGAAAAAAGCACAATACATACTAATTTAAAAATGAGAAATAAGTAAAAAATTGTTAGAAGTAAGAAGTTATAAATATACCCATGATATATTATGTATGCAAACGGTAAAAATTGTACTGTAAGAAAAGTAAATTTTTTTTTAATTTGCAAATACAACACATAAAGAGCTTATTTTTTTGTTCCTAATAGACACATTGTCTTTCGTACCGTATTTTATGAAAGATTGATTTGGGGTGTTCATGGATTGAATTACGGAGATTAAGGGTCAATATGTAATATAATCTGTACATATCGGATTGAAAAAATTTCAATCTAAAATCAATCTGTAAACTCTCAAATCTAATCCAATTTAGTCTGTAAATCACGTATTTTGCGGGTAGGATTATGCAGACTCACATATTGAACTTTTACTTATTTATTTTTAAAAAACTAGCAATTAAAATTAACATTGTATAACATAACATCATTTAATAAAATTCAACATATTACAACATAATAGATTGTAACTCCTTGATAATAAAATAAATGATAGCATTACAAAATATTACAACTAAGAAATTTTAATAAACTTTAGATAGGAGTATATGTCATGAGTAAATAGCGTTGGTCTTTGTAATTGGGGTAAGGTTTTTTCTTTTGTTTAAGCTTATAAACTTTGGGCATTCTTCGATAAGAATATAGAGATATATTTTTATCAAAATTTTGTGTATGTATACATATATAATTTATATAATATATGGTTCAGATTTACGGATTATATGGATTAAGAGATATTTAATTTGTAATCCAATCCATATATATCATATTAAAAAAATCATAATCCGAAACTAATTTGTATTTTTTGTAATTAAATCTAATCCAATCCGACAAACTGTATTGTATTGGATTAAACGGATTGATGAATACCCTTAATAGTGATCACACATTTGCAGACGATGATTTATATTCCGGACGACATTGAAAACAAGTAGAGGAATTCTATTTATTTATTTTTTGAAAAAATCCACATTGGTTTAAATAGCACTGGATTTTTTCACTCCCAAACTTTTGACATAAGTTCAAACCATGTTATCAAAGGAAAAGGGATGATGACCAAAACACGCAGATTTACAAACCACGCCGAACAACGGGTCCTAGTACTTCCTTTACGACATTGATCATCTCATTCGAGCCGAAATCATCGTCATTGGCGTAAAATAGGTGCGCGACGGTTGTTTATTTTCCAGAACAAGTCCTTGCAAGCTCTTGGGACTACGCTGTCCATGTCCTGCAAAACTAGTCTCAACACTTCTCTCCTCTTTAAATCGAAGGACGACCGTAACGGATGTCCGTTCAATCAGAAGGAAATTATGCAGAAGCTGCATAGAATTATTATGAAGCTATGCGGCTAGAAATTGATCCCTACTCCTCGCTAAACACTTCATTTCGTTGATGGTCTCTTCTTCGGTATTCAAGCCAGAGCCATGAATCATGCTCAGTGATACAGCATTCAATTTACCTTCTTTGGATTCTCTCTGCAATATATGAAGGAGCGATTAGCAGGTAATAAATAATCATAAAAACCAAAACTATTCTTTTACCTTAATGCCTCAAATATCTTTCAGAAGACGTCCAGAAATGCTTGTTAGTCTATATAGATGTTGGACTTCAGGATGTCCAAAAATGTCATTGGGAAATTTGGGCACCACAAGGTAAAGAGCTGGAAGGACTAGAGGTCCTAAGGCAAACGAGACATGCATTTGTCATAAACTCGTCCATTGTTGGTATGGACAAGTAGTTCGTCCATTGAGCTTCTCTCAACATAGATTTCAACAAATTCAACCACTGCAGTACAACACATGCCAAGTTACAACCTTTTCCATTGTATGGTACTTTCGCCCCTAGACTACTTTTCATCACAATTTAGTCCCTGAATATTTAAAAGAGTAACAATTAACTCCATTCACTGACTTGAGTCAAATTCTAGGAATTTTAGGACGAGTTTAGGACTAAATTGTTAAAAGAAAGACGAAAGTGCAAAACTATGAGAACTTTTAGGGAAACACTATTTATTGTAACATAAGAGAACTTTACATTATTTATATTTCTAATAATTGGTTTAAATTACTCTTCGAAACACCTTGTTAATAATTCTTGAATGAAGTTGGGTCATGGGTTGCACTTGGGTTTGTTTAGATATTATTCGTTTGATGGATTTGTTGGGAAACGGTTTTAGGCAGTGGACTTCATAATTTGACTTTACAATTTTGAAAATTTATATTTGCCCCGTTTGGTTCATTGGTTCAAACTGTGTTAGTTTAAACTTTTTTTGTTTGAACAGAAAAATTCGAATTGTGCAGTTTAAACAGTAATCTGAACTAACGTTTGATGTGTAGTTAAAATATTAATTTGAACAGGATATTCAATTTGAATTTGTGTTTGGATGAGTATTGAAAACTCTAGTTTGAAGCATAAAAAAATTATTTAATTAAAGAATAAATATGAAATATGTAAAAAGAAGTTATTTAATTAAAAATAATATAAAAGAATAGTATTAAATTATAAATATAAATATATAGGAATGAAATCATTGTTCAATATTAGTTCGAAATGTTGAAATGGAAGGGGTTTGAATCTAAGTTGGGCAGTTCAGCGTAATGTGAACTGTCAGTTTAGTTCTAATTAAATGCTTTACCAAACACCAATTTAAACTGTGATGGTCGTTCGAACAGAACCGAACTAGATTGAACCTGTCAAACAAAAAGGGCAATTATTCTTTGAATGTATCTTTTGTAACGTCACTTGATGGCATAACAACAAATTTGTCACTTTTTGGCAACAACGAGAGAGAGAGATGAATGCCTCGTTTGGCACATTGATTCAAATTGTGTTAGTTTAAACTTTTCTAGTTTGAACAAAAAAATTCAAATTGCGTAGTTTAAATAGTAATCCGAACTAGCATTTATATGTATAGCTAAAATATTAATTTGAACAGGATATCTAATCTAAATTTGTGTTTGAATGAGTATTGAAAACTTTAATTTGAAGCATGAAAAAATTATTTAATTAAAGAATAAATATGAAATATATAAAAAGATGTTATTTACTTAAAAATAATATGAAATAATAGTGTTATATTATAGATACAAATATATAGGAGTGAAATAACTGTTCAATATTAGTTTAAAATGTTGAAAAAGAAGGTATATTTGAACTCTAAGTTGGGTAATTCAGCTCAGTTTGAATTGTCAGTTTAATTTGAATTCAATTCTTTACTAAACATCAATTTAAACTATGATGGTCGTTTAAACAGAACCAAGCTGTACTAAACTAGTTAAACAAACAGGGTGGAAGGAGAGTAAATGGAGTTTACCCAGTAATTGACATCCTTCAATAATTCTTGAATGGCATTTGGTGATAACTGGTAAGATATCTGATAGAGAGACGAAGTAGAGTGAATGGAGTCTACCCACTAATTGACTTCCTTTAATAATTCTCAAAGTAGAGTGAATAGAGTCTGCCCACCGACTTCCTTAAATATTACCCACTAATAGACTTCCTTTAATAATTCTTGAATGAGATTGCGTTGTAAAAAATCTGCAAGTGTATAGAATTGTAGACAAGTAATAAGAGTGAGTAGAGTATCGTTTCTATGAGGATTACGTTAATCTAGCTATGTATCAAAATTGGTTAACTCTAATTTTATTTGAACAGTTAAATAATAGAATGACAAAAGGAAGACAGACTAAATAAATGAAAATAATAAAGTGCAGTTTTAACAAATAAAAATTCAATGTATTAAGACATCTAGGGTTTCGACTTACTAAATTAATCTTATCCAATTTATCTAATTTAATTAATTGATGTTTACTTATATGCCGATAACGAATTTCTTTTAGGTAATCGCTAATCTTTATCAAGCATTGAGAATTTATCTCAGTTAGTAAATTTTCTACATCTCTTTAGAAATTCTAAACTTGCACAATGTTACAAAAGTCTCATAAATATCTCTATCGTATGATAATTTCATAGCATTTAATCATAGTCTAATTTAACTATCACTTCTCAGTCTCAAACTAAATTACAAATCATGCAAAAGGTACGTAAAATTGTACAAGCATTAAATCAGATTAAACGCTCAGCATAAATAATGAATAAACATTGAATTGAATTAAACTAAATAAAAGTGAACATTCATAATCTGACTACATCGTAGCTCTAAAAAAGAAAAATTAATCATAACTAAAGAATAAAAATAAAAACATAGAAAACTAGAAAATAAAATCGAATTGAAGATGTCATAAATCTTTGGGGTTTTTTCTTCTTGAAATCATCCTTCCTCGTTTTGTAGCCTCCAATAATACCTTCTTCAATAATAAAAACCTAAACCTAAACCTAAACCTAAAATATATTTTTCTTTCTTTCTTTTTTTTTTTTTTTTCTTCCCGGCTCCTCGGCTGCCAAAGTAGCCATCAGCGCTCTCCTCATTTCACTCAGTTCTCAATGGTCCTTCATATAGGCAAGGGAATTTCTTCTTGATTCTACGCGCTACACACACGAGAGAAATTAGCTCCTTCAAAGGTCTAACTAGTGGGCCACGTGGCGGCTTATAATTGGGGATTAAAGAAAGTCGGGGCCTGGGCTGACGTGGAGAAGTTCTGTTGGCGGCCTGAGAAAAGCGCACGGGAGCTGGAGCAAGCTGCACAGCATGGGATAGGACATGCATGAGAAATGCACTGACGCTGGGACCCATATGCTGACGACGAGCCTGCTGGAGTGCTCACGCTGAAGATGGACAGCTGAAGCTTATCGATGGCCTGGATCGCATGTTGATCTCACCCTAGGGACTCGAGCGTGCGTGATGTTTTTGGTCGAATTTAATTTTGATTTTCAATTCTTTATAATGCCCTTTTTGACTCCACTTAATCACCAAATTGCCATTTTATTTCCACGTCCCCTATTACCAACACAAATTAGGGAAAATAATTATGTTTAAAAAGAGATACTAAAATAAAAATAAAATTCAATTAAACTAAAATAAAAACAAATAAAAACAATAAAAAGACTCAGAGGTTGTTTGAAAAGGTGGTGAGAACCACATTTATTGTAGCATATAAAAACTTTATACTGTAGTTATTTTTTTATTGTTACTGTGTAACATGTAAGACTTTTATATTATTTATAATTAAAAAAATAATAAGAATCACTTTTTTTAAACATGTCCTCAAAAACTTACAAAATATTAAGTTGAAAATATCCAAATATTTAGTATAAAACTGGCTCATCAGATTGAATGGTAACTGGTAAGATATATATAGAGAGACGAAGCGGAGTGCATGGAGTCTACCCGCTAACTACTAACCACTAACTGACTTCCTTTGACAATTCTCGAAGTAGAGTGAATGGAGTCTACCCACTAACAGATTTTCTTTAATAATTCTTGAATTGTATTGTGCGGTACCCGGCAAGATATATGACAGAGAGATGATGTAAAGCGAATGGAGTCTACCTACTAGCTTCCTTCCTTTGATGATTTTTAAATGGGGTTGGGTGGTAGAGAGACAAAGTAGAGTGAATGGAATCTACCACACTAACTGACTTCCTTTAGTAATTCTTGAATAGGGTTGGGTGGTAACTGATAAGATATCTGATGAGAAACCGTATTGTCATTTGTTGCGCCGTAATCTTCATCTTGTCATTTGGTATATAATGGAGCCTATCGACTAATTAACTTCTTTTAATAATATGCTTGAAATATCTGGTAAAGAAAGAAACTTTCGGTGAAATTAAAGCAAAAATGATTCGTCAGTGATTTTAAGGGATAACATTTGCGGAAAATAAAACCAGATATGGTAGGTTATTAATGGGAAAATACAAAAAAGTATCATATGTTTTAGTTAAATTCAACATTTACCTTCGGGTTTTTTGAAATACAAAAAGTATCTCTTATGTTTTTCAAACCATACAAAAATCATTTATTCTTTTAACTTTTCTACCTTAGTATTTTTTTTAAAATGACCAAACCGCCTTGAAGTACGAACACAATCTAAGATATGTGTTGGATTATGCTAACTTCCAAACTCTACTCTTGAATTCACCATTACCATGAATGAAATTTTGAATACCCATTTGAACTTTTTGAAGGATGTAAGTTTTTATTCTCGGTTGAAGTAAAAAGTGAAACTTTTTTTAAAGAATAATGAAAACTTAGTATTGTTTAGTCACGTTAGTTGTATTTGGTATTTCTAACAAGTTGATTGTACTTTGTAAGGCACAATATATTTCCAAATAGGATTTCAATATCACAAGTACATGTTAAAAAATATTGGCGAGCATAAAATTAATCACAAGTTAGTTTTACTTTTCACTCTCTAAATATTAGGTGTTTGGTTGTAGTTTCAATAAGATTCTCATCCTTGATTTCTTAGAGTATATTTGTCTTTTTTAAATGATGTATTTATTAAAAGTTAAAAAAGGATATTTTTGGATAGTTTAAAAAACATAGAAGATACTTTTTGAATTTTAAAAAATCTAAGAACAAATATTGTATTTAGCTAAAACTTAGTCGATAGTTTTTGTATTTCTCTATAACTAATATAGATCAATTTAAGGCACAATCTAGAAAAGAAAAGGATCATTACTTTTGGTATCTCACATTCACATTTTCATGACAAGGGAGAAGGAGAGAAATATCAAAATTAAAAGTACCATTAAAACTTAATACCATAATGTTTAGATTAAATTAATAAATAGAATTTAAAAGTAAATATATATTGAAATTTAATTAAAATGTCAAAAATATACTTACAACCTTGGACTCCATCTCCCTCCCCTCATCCTCCTCCTCTTTCTTCTTCTATCTCTTTTCCTATTCTCTCAGTTCGATGGCTCGTGATCCTCAAAGGCAAAGGCTTGCAATCTCTTGCCGCGAGTAAGCATGATCCTTGAAGCAACACAAAGAACAAGACTTGCCCGCATCGTCTCACCAAGAGTAGGTCAAGCCTATCACCGTCAATCAAGGAGCAAGTGCGGAGGAGCAGATGAGAGACACAGCAGTGGGAGAGAAAGAGAGATGGAGGGATATTTTTGGGATTTGGAGGAAAAAATTAGTGTTGTTTTTTGACCTGTTTGGATGGAGGTATGAAATAACTCTTTTAACTCAAAAACAAACTTGAGTATCATGATACCTGTGAGTTCTCGTTTGGTGAGTTAAAATTGCTTTCATTCGAATCACTTTTTGAGTCCTCCCAATGTTGTTTTCAGAGTTCACTTGGCCTTTGTTTTTTTGGACTTTAGGGTCCGTTTGGTACATAGATTCGAATTAGTGATTTAATTTGAGTTAGTGTGATTTGAATTAGGATTTGAGTTAGTGATTTAAATTCTTATTCAAATTGACGTTTGGATGTGCATTTAAGTTTTAATCTGAGTATAAAATAAAATTGAAATTTATGTTTGGAGAGGTAGTGAAAATAGTTTTTGATTTATTAATAAATCTAATAAAATCTTGAAGTTAATGATTTAAAAGAATATGCAATATGGATCTTGATCTATTCCTCTTTTCATCAAGAACACAGTGAAAAAAGAATCATCTCAATTGGATATCAAATGAAAAAGTTATAATTTTATTTCCTCAAATATAAGAGAGAGAATTTTAGTTTTTACTATAGAAAAGATGTCCAAGTATTAAAAGTTTAAGGGAGATAAGAACTCTGAAAACTTAGTGGGTGTTTGGAAGAGTGGTGGGAACCACTTTTACTGTAGCATGTGAGAACTGTTTACTGTAGCCAATTTTTTTTTATTATTACTGTAGCATGTGAGAACTTTTTACTGTTCATAATTGAGATTGTGGTGGAAACTATAATTGCCAAACAAGGGCTTAGATTCTTGATACTCAAATGATTTAAATTTTAAGAGAAATAAACACATATTTAAAAAAATTTTGATACTTAAATTTAAATTTGAATCCATTAAGTTTAAAAAATACATAAAATAAACGCACTAATCTCTAAGCTATAATGATTGAGATGAGAATCATGTCACATGATCAGATCCTGTGCTACCCATTATAACTTGCTAGTTCATGGTGGAGTGTAATATTGTAATTGACTCTTTGGCGATGTAGGACGAATTCTGCTAACATCATGTAACCATCAGCGGGAAACAATTGGGAAGTGTTTTTGTCCTCTCCTCTTACTTTCCTATCTTCTTTTTAAGCTTTCTTTCCTCATCTTCTCGTCAAAAAAAAAAAAAAAAAGGGAAAAAAGAGAAAGAAGAAGAAGCCCAGAAATATGTCTTCTCACTCTTCCACCACCCACCTCTTTCTCTATCTCCCTCACCCCAAATTAGTACTTCCCTCCTCTTCTTTTTACAGGAGTTTTAAAAATTAAATATTCATCAACCAAATAAACTTCTCACAGGTAAGTTTCCTTGCGATTACAACGTTTTAGAAATTTGGTCCTCATCATCACCATCATGGCCTCTCTCTCTCTCTCTCTCTCTCTCTCTTGATTGATTTATTTCCCCCTACTAAATCTGTGGAACAAGCGTGCTTCTTTCAGTTATGAAGAAATAAGTACACATTTGGAGAAAGTCCAACTTTTTTACCCCTTCTAGCCGTATTGCGATTTTCTGTAACAAAAATAGTTGGTTGTACATTTTAATTTTTTTTCTCGTGCGTCGAATAATCGAAACGTGGGTTTTCTTTACATGTCAGGCACTAATATATTTGATGATCTTTCTCCCTTTCCTGGCAATGTTATTTTTCGGTGTCTCACTGTTTGATGTTGTTGTTGTTTTTTTTTTTTTTTTTTAAGATAAGATCACAAGAGGATTTCATATTGCAGGACTTAATGTTAGATATCACTTTTTTGATCTCTCATCATGATCAAGGGAGACCACAGATTAAAATCATATATGTAAACATAATAAACCTAGCGTTTTCTGTGTTCATGATGTCATTTTTGTAATATGTATGTATATATATATATATATATATATATATATTTTCTTAATGCTAGGATTTGTCCTATGCATAACATCATAAACTTTTCCTTTTTATTCTCTTTCCCTAACCCAGATTTTCTGGGTTTATTTCCGATCCCTTGGGGAAACTGCTTAATTGACACAGCATGTTAGTTCTTATATTTCTCTGTCAACGAACTAGGCGACATTTTTGTATTGTGCTTGTGTTGTCCTTCTGATGGGAATTCTTCATCACTCATTGAAAAAAGAATTGAGAGTATATTACATATACGGTTAATCCTAAAAATGGTTCATGAACTTTGCTCTGGATCTCGTTTTCGTCTCTAGCTTTTTAAATGACCCAAACTTATTCCTTACCTATCAACTTGTTTTAGTTTTAATATTTTTCACCATTTGAGTGTTAAAATACAACAAAATATTAATAATACTTAGTTATCTAAGTGTTATTTTAGATTTTTGAGTCAAAATGCTCTATCCTCTCTTAAACACTCAATTATAAAAAAAGATTAAAACCAATGATTAGAATTAATATCTGCTAGAAACAAAAAAAGAAGAAGAAGCTAGAACCAATATCGGTTAGAAATAAAGAAATGACTTTGAACCACAATATGTAATTTGAACTGCAAATGAGTCAAACAATAGTTTAATTTAAACTAAAAATCAGTTACTACTGACTCTTCAAACATGCACTAAAACTATAACAAACTAATATAGACGAGAGATGAGTTGGGAATATTTTAGTCACGAACTAAAATGAGTTTGTTGTGTAAACTAAATTTATGGACTATATGTGAAGGATCCAACTTCTATATTCCTTTATTTATGCCTCTTTATGCCTTTCTCATAATATCATGCCATAAAAATAAAGTCAATTAAAATTTTATATTACTAATTATGTTAATTAAATTATTTTAATTAACGTATAATACTATTAAGGGATATATGAGTGGACAAAAAAAAAAGTGAATATATAAGCTAAATCCGTACGTGAAATTAACCCATGTTTATATGTATGGTTGAGGAAAGTAACTAATTGATTATCATTATATACTAGTCATGATGTTCTGTCGTTTCGCGTAGGAATTTTTGTGTTTAGGGCTAATGACAAATTAGTAACCTTTGATCGTGATGTTAGATCAAAACGCAGCGATATATCTAATCCTCAATTGATTATCATTGTAAAATGCAGCTAAATCCCTAGTTCTCTTTTTTTTTGCTTAGTTTGTTCCTGTTATAATAAAAATAATTTATCATATGTATCCTAATTTAAATAAAAGTAAACAATATGATGTCTTCTAATGTCGCATAGTTTCGATGAAAACAAACTCATTTTCATTGAACCTTTTCTTTTTACGTCTTTTGTTTTCTTTATAATGTTAACCTTGAGTTGGTGAAATACCTTTTCTCTTATTTGTTTCTGTTAGAATAATTTTTTCTAAAATGGATATTTGAATATATATTATTTTCTTGTAATCATAAAAGTATATAACTTCAAAACAAAAGCGATCTTCATAATTTTTTTTCCTGATTAGAATAGTTATTAATCCAAGTATTTTGTTCTCTTTTTTGGTGCTTTGTTTGTTTTTTTTTTTTTTTTATATATGCTGTTTTTGTTTTGTTCAGATGTATTCCTACTTGAATACCTTTTATATGTCTACAACCTTCTCAAATCCTATTTTTGTCAAATGTATCCTTAAAAAATTTACTATTTGACGTGCTCTTTAAAAGCTTCTTTTATTCCATTAAATGTTCTCTACTTTTTTATTAAGTTAAAATCTTAACAGAATGATAAAACAAGAAAACAACTTAAATTTTTAAGAAAATTTTAGATTCTGGCATAAAAAAAGTACAAGAAACAGAAACAACAATTGGAGGGAGTGCATTCGTTTTGCTTTTTTTTTTTTTTTTAATTGATGTAAAAGATAGTAGAAATAGATTATAAATAGATAGATAAAAATTATTTCATTTTTTTTTTTTGGCAAAGAAATCACTAAAAATAACAATACTAAGGTGTTATTGGCAAAATCAACCTAAACTCAACAATTTCAACTCAAACTGATTTATTATTATATGCTATATAGAGTAAAATAAAAGTATGTTATAGTGTAAAACTCTTACTATTACAGTACTTTTAGTTCAAATTTGTAATTTAAACTCACTTCTTACACACTTATGTATACTTTTTATGCATAACCTGATCAATATAAACGATTTATCCTTTACATACTCAGAATTTGCAGAGATGAATCAAAGTGGTCTCCCAGTTATAAAATGGCACGGGATTGTGGAGGATGCCATAGAGGGGGAAGATACTAAGGTGGTTTGGGAACAGTCCTTTCTATCTTATTGCATTACTTTACTGTTACTTTTTTTCCCCTTTTTCCTTTTTCCTTTAGATAATATAGTACTCTATATATAGAGAAAGTACTTTTAAAGAAAAGATACAGAGAGTCATGTCTATCCCAAAGTTCCAAGTTAAGAAGTTTGAAGTATTTGTATGGCTAATTATCTGAATGTGATGATACATGCAGCAAAAGTTGTCAAAACCCAAGGAGATTGAGGAACGTGTCGAGTTAATCAAATCGAAGCTAGCGTCAATGGATGACGGAGAGATAACCATGTCTGCTTATGACACGGCATGGGTTGCCCTTGTTGAAGATGCTCAGTGTGGAAGTGGCTTTCCTCAATTCCCGTCTAGCCTTCATTGGATCGCCAATAATCAGGTCCCCGACGGCTCTTGGGGCGAACACGAAATTTTCTCCGCTTACGATTGCCTCCTCAACACCTTGGCCTGCGTTATCGCTTTGAAATCATGGAATATTCATCCCGACAAATGTGAAAAAGGTCTAATAATTAATTATCACATATTGATGTTGCAAATATTTGAGATATATATTGTCTGATGTTCGGAAACATCCATTATTAGTCTTTTTTTTTTTAAATTGTTACCAATATTAAAAATGGTCACTGGCTCACAGGAATGGCTTTTTTCAAGGAGAATATGAGCAAGCTTGAGAGTGAAAACCCCGAGCATATGCCTGCAGGTTTCGAAATCATTTTCCCTTCTCTGCTTGAAAAGGCTCGAAATGTAAACCTTGACGTACCTGGGGATTCTCCTGTACTCAAAAGAGATTCACGAGAGGAGAAATTTGAAGCTCACAAGGTACATGTCCCCTACCAAAACTTCAAATAATCATAATTAATATTACGTTTTGTGCTTTTTGCCGCTATATATGTACCTTACAAAAGATTAATCAAAATGCAACAAAAAGCTTTTTCATGATATATATATTTTTTAAAGATGCAATTTGTATTTCAAACTAGAAGTAAAAAAAACCAGAATCACCAACAGTTGATTGAAACGCTCAAGCGGGTATTACGTGTATAAAAATTTCACCACTAATAAAGCACACTAAAGATTCTTTCAAATGCATCATTATTGACTGTGGATAACTCTGGTTAATCAAGGTCAAAAGACTAAAAGTACCAAAGCCAAATATCACGCTGCAAAGAACAAAAACTTGCAGACTAGACATAAAAGACTAGACTGGAACACGAGGAAACCACCTTTGACAACACAACAAGCAAATCAAACAACAGAAACACACACAGTGGAAATATCAATGCTTTTATATCTCAATCATAAAAACTAATACAAATGGTACAACCCAAACGCTAACGGCAGAATTTCTGACAACGATCTAACCACGGCCACAGACGAAAAAGAATGCGATAGCAACGCTCGTGATCTGAAGAGAAGTCGGAGAAGAGGGAAGCCACTAGCATGTGAGGAGAACTTGCCACTGTCCACCACCACCCACCTCTGCGAATTAGAGATAGTGCCCCCCAAGCAGGGACGAAGCTAAAGAAGGACCAGGGGGCTTAAGCCCCCTCCTCAACTTTTCATATTTGCACTTCTTTACATATATTTCTACTAATTATTTATATAGCCTCCCCCCCAACCCCCCACACACACCAAAAAAAAAAAAAAAAAGAACTTGATTTTTCCCCAAAAGCTAAAAAGTTATCACTTTAAACTAGAGTTTAACTAGTTTCCATAAATGATTAGCAAAGATCTTTTTCTCCTATTAAGTTAAATTTATTTATTTATTTTCATTTATATACTTTGATCTTTTAACAAGTGTACATACTTAATCATATATCTGGACTTACTTTATATTTATATATATTTTTTAATATAGAATAAATTTTATCAAAATATGTCTTGATTAGGTTTTCATATATACATTTTTTTTATCAAATGTGTTATATTCTAGTGAATAGTTCCTGAGATCAAGAAATATTGATCATCTTGAAAAAAAAGTTCAGAAAAAACAAAGTTATCAAATACATATGATTCTAATATGTTTATAATATTTTCTATTTTGTTTTTGTTTGACATTCTATTTTGTTTGCTTTACTTACTATATAAGAATTGATTTTTTGGGTCTAATATTTAGATGAAAATTCAATGAATATTGTAGGATAAATTTTGAAAGGGAAATAGAAATCAATCTTTTGTAAAATAATAAAGATTTTCCTTAATAGGTGATTAGTAGATAATGACAAATTACTTGCGTTTATTAAGAATAAAAAACTTCAATGGCCCTAACAATAAAGCTATTATACAACATCGTAGGGCATTAAATCCTATTGGAGACGATACTAATATTTAATTATTTTTATTTTGATTAAATACTTGTTGTACTTATTAGTCTCCATGATTGAATTTTCTGTCGTCACGACAAGCCCATTGAATTTTCTGCTTCCTCACTAGCCCCAAGGATGCGCATCTTCCTTCAGAGACCGAAATCTCTAGGAGGCAAAGGCCTTTCCTCTCTACCACCTCTGACTACCGCACCACGTAGCCACACACAGAACTCGGAGTCACCAGCGTACACAAGGCCAGAAACAGCAAACACCCGCGCGTTGAAACTCTTCCCCAACCCCAACCCCCAACCCCCAACCCCCAAACCCCCCCTTTCTTTCTTTCTACGTGTGTGTATGTACTTACTTTGCGCATGTGTGTGGGGATAGGATACCGAGGGACATAATGCACGCAATGCCCACGACACTGCTTTATAGCTTGGAAGGAATGCCAGCAGCAGGTTTGGAGTGGGAAAAGCTTCTAAAATTGCAGTCCCAAGGTGGGTCATTTTTGTTCTCTCCATCCTCCACTGCCTTCGCACTCATGGAGACCAAAGACGAGAATTGCTTGAACTATTTAACAAAACTCGTCCAAAGGTTCAATGGGGGAGGTAAATAACTACTAGTAAAAGTGCCTTGCTTTTTTTTTTTTTTTTTGAATACATCTCTTATTCAATATTCATTGTAACTAATTATAAATGGGACACTACTTTTCCAATCAGTCATTTCTGATATATTAATCATTTTGGAGTATTTATCCACACCATCTTTAACTATTGTTTTCCTTGTCAGTCCCGAATGTCTACCCGGTTGACTTGTTCGAGCATCTTTGGGTTGCGGATCGGTTGCAGCGATTAGGAATATCCAGATTTTTTGAGGCAGAGATTAAGGAATGTGTCGATTATGTACACAGGTACATATATATACACGCATATGATTTTCATCATACCATATATACTTAAAAAATATAGATGCTATAAAAGTACACACAAAATTCACATTTGTTAAAAACAAAAATATGCACATGTCTGACGAATATGATATATATGTTTAGATATTGGACAGAAAAGGGAATTTGGGCGGCAAGAAATTCAGAGGTTCAAGACATTGATGACACCGCCATGGGATTTAGGCTATTAAGAATGCATGGTCACAAGGTTTCTGCTGGTAATTATAATTAACACTAACATTGATTATTGAAGGTTCACATGATTTGCCCATTTCGTAATGGTATTGTTTTTAACCCGTACTGCATCACATGTAGATGTGTTTCAATACTTTAAGAAAGGTGACGAGTTCTTCTGCTTTGCGGGGCAGTCAACGCAAGCAGTGACTGAAATGTATAACCTGCACAGAGCTTCTCAGTTGTTATTCCCGGGAGAGAAGATTCTTGAGGATGCCAAGTGCTTTTCATCCAGATTCCTCAGACAAAAACAGGCCTCTAATCAGTTGCTCGATAAATGGATCATAACCAAGGATTTGCCCGGCGAGGTACGTACATATATATCTATATATAGATATATGCATATTAATATATTTGTGTGTATATATGAAGAAGTTTCCCTTCAACCTCACCCTATTTGTTCACCAATGCACCAAGATTCAACAAATCAGAATAGATTCTAAGACACGCACAAACAAATCTAAGAAAGCTTTGAAAAAAAAAAATTGAAAAAATTTTACTGCTGATTCTCAAACTTATATATTAATGTCAGTTTGTTTGGTAAGGCTTTTTAAAAGTTGTTACCAATTTTTTGGATCTAACTTACTTTTGCAGATGTTTAAATAATTTGTCGAAAGTTAATAGCAGGCCCTCCATAAGTGCTTCCAAATAAAATCATAAAATATGGCTTATAAAAGAATATTTTTGAAATATATATTAAACTTTTATTAAAGTTGTAATAAGACTTTATAAACTTTATTATAATATTTTTATTACTTAATTATTAAAAAGTTTGAAATTCATATCGACTCATTTAAGTTTCTTTAAAAGCATGATTTCTAGCACTTATTGAAAAGCCATAACTTTTGCTTCTTTAATTTTACTGACTGAAAACACAAACAAATACTCTGCCAAAAATACCCCAAGTTCCATTAAAGGTTACATCATGGTTAACGACCATCTTCTGACTAGGTTCAACACACCCAAGTTTATAGCCTTTCACTTCGTCAGGATATTCCAAGAACACACACTTTTTGATCCAATTTGCTCTGCTTGACATGAGCATGCGCTACACATCCAAACACCTTCATATTATTTGCAAAAGTTTTTGTTGAAAAAAATCCACATGCAACTATGATGCTAATAGTCGGTCATTATCATAAAAGATCATGTAAAAATGCATTGATTGTGCATTTTGTCCTTCAATTATATATAAATAGAACATCATGTATAAATATATTCCGAAAACAAAAGGTCAATGATCACATAGGTGAGTTACTCGCTGGATGTTCCGTGGTATGCGAGCTTACCTCGAGGGGAGACCAGATTCTATATTGAACAGTACGGTGGCCGAAATGATGTTTGGATTGGCAAGACTCTATACAGGTTTCTTTTTTTCCCCCTCATCAACCTTTTTCTTTTAAATATTAATTAATTACCATTTCAAAAAAGCGTTCACCTATTCTTCCTTGTCATTTTTTGCGGTTCTAATGTTGTTTTCTACTTGTAACCTCAGGATGCCCTACATCAGTAACGACGAATATTTGGAGCTGGCAAAGCTAGACTACAACATTTGCCAAGCATTGCATTTGATTGAGTGGCACATCATGCAAAAGTACGTCTAGACACATATTGTTTATATCTATATATTGTTAGAATCAAATTGCAACATATACGACAATTTGAACTCATAAAAGCGGAAGCATATGGATCGAAAATTACCTCCTGCCATTGACATTTTCTTGCTCTGTTTTCTGACCGAAAATTTCTCTCTGTTTTTGTACGAATTTTCTGAGCACTAACAAACAACTCTATCGATGGTGTAATGAGTTTTTATTTGTTTGTATGCCCAGGGACCAATCAAAACGGGATTCCATTTTTAAACCGTGACCATCACACGGTTAACGGCAGTTTTCGTCGGGAAAACGCCACGCGTCCATTAAAGTTGATGGCGGTTATTTACGTTCAATTTAAACGTGCCAGGTGGGCCAATTAAGGTTTAACATTCTCCCACTTGGCCCATACACCACATCAACTATTACAATGAGAAACAAAATATATGAATCATGGCGATAGGTCCTCTGAATGACGAGTATTATCTTCCATGTATTACAATATAACTTGTCTCTCTAGATTTACCCATGTAACTTAATGAATAAACCCTATGTTTATTCTTGGTCCAAACTTTAGTGATATTTCTCTAACATAAATTTGTGCACATAACTGAAGATAAATGAGAAAATATCATAAATATAGAGTTTCATTACAAAGTACAATGAAATCACATAAGGGAACCAAGTCCCATTCTGTCCATATGATCCCTAAATTTTACTGGTGGCATGCCTTTAGTCAAGGGATCGGCAATCATCAATTCAGTGCTTATGTGCTCAATGACCACTGCTTTATCCTTAACACGCTCTCTTATGGCCAGATACTTAATGTCGATGTGTTTGCTTCGACTACCGCTCTTATTGTTTCTA